>JBCAUI010006327.1:0-10173 GCA_038406195.1 Haplosyllis anthogorgicola
ACATTGACGGAAGACTTCGCTTGGTTATTCGGCGGGAAAGAGGGCAGGTTGTTACGCTAACAAGTCACCGCTAGACAAACTGTAAAAGAATAATAAAGATCGCTTTTAGGAACACTGTAATTTATGTTTGGTGGCAAATATTATCACACAAACTTGGAAGAAATTTTATTTTCTTTTGCTTATTATCTCATAATGGCAATAGGTAATGTGTTGCTGTCGGGGCTTTTAAAGCTGTGTCATTACTAAACATATCAGTTTCGCATTCTCCTATGTTTGCTGAGATAGGGAATTGATTAAATAACAATAGTAGAACTTCAAAGCAATAATTTTTGATATCGTCAAGTGTTTAGTACTTTTATATAGCAAAACCTAGCCAATTACGGTAACTATATGTCAGATCCTGTTGTAATAGCTGCTTATGAAGCATACATGATGATGAACTATTCGAATGGATTATCTATACAATGTGTCCATTATCTATTGATTTACCTACAGTCATTGTGATTGCTTAAATTTCTCATAATTGCCGATTGTAAGCAGGTAATATCGTGATTGTTGAGCGCTGTAGGTTTAAATAGTTCCGCACTCGATAGGCCTGAAAACTAGCTTACAGTGCGAGTTAGCGGAGGAGAATGAGCTGGCATCTCGATCATCTAGGATCCTATTGACAAATAATCAGCAGTCCTGTTGAGCCATGAGGCCAACATGAATTGGGTGGACCTCAATAATCTGCAAATGTTCCCTCTTATATCAGAGAATCAGACAAATGGGCAACAAGGGGTCACCTCTAATATACCCTTGGGGGAGCCAAAGACAATATTCCAAATAGGATGCCCACAATTTGGTTCATCAGTCATGTATGCTGAGACTCATATTTACGATGCATCATCTTTACAAATGTTCCGCCTTTAGTTTATGGTTATGTGGAAGATCGTAGAAGGTAAAACACCCAAAAGCCACACTGAACCCAAATACTTTACGAGCCATTTCCCAAACATTCATCAGTAGATTTGTATAATCTTGACCCTTGGAGTATTATAAAATCTCTCGGAATAGAACGAAACATAATTACATTCTAAGAACCGAAGTGCACTTTCTGGAATATCTAAATGGTACCCCTTGTCCTCTTTCATTTCCAACTAGTTTGGTACGGGTTGTCTTATTATCTTGCCAGACGTAGTACTTAAGAATCTTTGTAAATCTTTTAGTGTTGTCTGTTTTATATCTTAACACGCTTAAGAACCGCTACACGTCAATAAAGTAAAGAAAGTTGATATTAAATATTCATCTGAAGCAAATTGTGTCCTATCTGACTTGATGTATCAGATCCCAAAATTGATTTAGTTTTATCAAGTGATCCAATCTAAGGAATGGAAGGGAAATACAGAAGAAGAAAATTGGGGATGAGATTAGGCTTACCTTTAGGAATCAGTAGGAACAGCAGAGTGGTGATGTATGTAGAGTGAGAGACCTCCATGGCGAGTGATCCCACACTTCACTGCACTTCTACCCTTCTTGGACCCTCCTGCGACTTGCAGGCTCACCACAGTTCAGCAGCCATTTAGTGGAATGTCAGCATCCATTGTCCCACAGCCTGACGATCACACTAACAAGCATAGACAGAAAATGTGGTGGTTTATGTGTCGTAATTTACAATTGCATTAGTGGGCAGCTGCCAAGCAATATGCCCGGCTATTCAGCTTCGCTATGATGTCCTCTCGGTAATAATCCGCGGCTTACCGTGAAACAATAACTATATATTTGGCAGAACTTGCTGGGGTATACACCAGCTACAATTGCTCTTCTTAGCCTTGCTGCCAAAGTGGCATAAAAAAACGTCTAATCCATGCAAATACCATCAATAATCTCTTTCAGGCATCACACAAAGACAATCTTCTCATTTCGATTTTACACAGCTTTGAGGATTGCCGATCATTTGTCTCAATTTGCTCAGGACAGTTGTTTCAACTGCAACATTGGTTTTCTATCAGCAGGAATGTTTGTCAGCCTTTCTTCCGCCTAAATGTACGTGTCCCTTTGTGGCAGCCCACTCTTCGCACTTTTTCTTGAAAAACTACATCAAAGCACTTTAGATGTTGTCTTTAAATGTTTTTTTGATATTTTGGAACATCCTCCTTTTTTATGTAAACGTTGGCGTTAATTCTTTTCATTCTGAAGTCTTGTTTTATTTTTTAAATTTTTCTTGCTTGCATTACAGCTGTTGAATTTACCATATTTGATTACATCTCCTGATATGTCATATACGAAGTAACCCTGAGGTGTATTGGTAGTAAGAGAAGAGGCAGTTAACCGACTTGCATGTTTATATACATTGACGGAGAGGCATGGAGCACAGCAAAGAGACATCAGCAGAGTAAATGAAGCTGATAAAGAGACACCAAATTTAGGTGATATGAGTTCTCTTCAAGTCGACACCTGCATTGGGGAGGCACCGTGTAATTAGATCATTGGCATATGCCAAATTAGTTAGGTTGGCCAGCCCTAGGGGTAGTCGTCTTGATTAATGGCATTTCATTTGCCTAGTCGGTAATCATGCTAAAAGCTCCCCACTTGAAGCTGTTTGTTGCCGTTTTCGTTTAACTTTGTGTGACAACTATTTTTTGGCTTTTACTGTCTAGGGGAAAGTGGAGATTTCATGGCTTTTATGTGTGCGAATTTCTACGCATTGGAAGCAGTAGACGTACAATTGGCGATATGATTTCACTTTCAAAGCAGGAGCCAGATCGACCTGCTTGCAAAGTATCTTGCGGAGAATCTGATTGACGTTTCTCTGGTTTAACATACAAAACTCCTCAACCCAACTTATTCAAAACCGATTAAATGCGATTGGAGAAATGAGCTAATTCGCACAGATTCATATTGATTGGTTATTATCACTGTATGAATTATGGACTCAAAGCGCCATGTGTTTAGATAACAACCTATTAAGCACGGGGCATCAATACGTTGAGCGTTATGACTTTAGACGTTTGTAACCCATTTTGGTATAAGGCCTTTTTTAATCGTTTGTGTGCGGGGATCGGAAAAAATTGAACTTAGTCCTTAAAATGCCAAATTGTTTATAAATATAAAAATATCGATAGAATTTGTATTTTTTCCTGATCATCTCTTGACGAAACTGGTTACTATAGCAAAAATCGTGCCGTGCGCATGATGTTTCAACCTCAAATGATTTTTGTTTTTTGAAATCCCGATTTCAAAGTGCAGTGGGAACAAAAAAGGCTAACGACTGATACACTCTTGCTAAAGCTTAGTATTGTATCTGTCGATGTAAACGCATTGTTCGCCCACTTACAATGTGTGCGCATAGATATATTTGACAAAACTTTTACCAAATTTAGTAGCATCAACAGACATCTTGTTAATATTGTGACAAAAGTGTTAGTGTGACAAAAGTGTTTAAGGTTATCTTCGTCAGGTCACTTTAATGAAATTGTATCATGTTTCTCCTCTTAATTTACAGAAGAAGCAATTGGAAATGCGAATTGAGGAAACCACAGAGACTATTACTTTCGTAAATGAACTTGTGTTGAGCTGAGGAATATTACACTGTAGACCTCGAATTCAGGAATGTTCACTCCTATGGACAGTAAACGCCTACGTACTAAAAATACCGCGTCTTTCCCGAGTGGTGGGGGAAAGTGAAGATAGATCTCCAATATGATCGTGAGAAAAGCGGTGGCAAGTTGTTAGAGTAGACACAGAGGAAAATGAAAAGCTATAATGGGCTCACCTTCTACACTGTCAGACATTTCTCATTGATCTAGACATCTGGTTATACAAAATACCACTTGCTATAATTCAATTTAAAAGATTTATCCTTGCAAGGTGATGTAGTGTTAACATGGCCCTGTGTGCCCCGAGCGACTGATTATGTTACGGCCGTGTCTTTCAGCCCAAGTGAAATGCCTAACAGTGTCACCACATTAAAGCTGTAAAGACAAGATGTTGTTAAAGGGCAGAACGGTTTACACAATTGGCGTCCATTTGATTGACTTGATGGCACTAATACATTTGCGCAATGGACTAAAATGCCATCTTCAAATTACATAGTGATGGAGGGTCTGATTAAGTTTCTCACTTGCACATTAACCTCCCTTGTATTAACAGAAATGAGCGTAAATGCGGTCTTATCATTCTGAACAACAGGAAATATTTACTGCACTATGGAATCCCTATACAACATCCGTGAAAGAATTAATAAATTCCGATCGTGAATTTCCAAAGGGATTTCGATAAAGAAGATTATTCGTCTTGTCATATTTTTAATATTTTTAAGGATTGTAATTCCACTTCTTCATCATAATACAAGAAAGAATTTCCGTGTGTAATTCAACCTATTATGTTTTAAAATCTTTTTTCATCGTTTCATAAAAAAATCCATTCAGAAACGCAAACTGTAATGGTAAAATTATGAGAGCTGCTACCTCAATTCCCATGAATCCTTGTCCATATCAGAACGACAAAAACACTTATGTTCCCAGCTATCTGTCAATCAATGAACTTGCAAAGTCATTTCTGACAGAAGAAAAAACTATGTACACATTGTTAGTCCAAACAGGTTGAAAGGTGGAATGTACAGTGAAAAGGAGTAGACAGAAAAAGAAGGCAGTTTTGTCTTGGGATTTCTTTATGCTGCCAAAAAGCTGGGTTTTCTGGCAAAAGAACGATGTATTTTTTGTAAAAACAACATGCAACTGGTCATTTGCTAGTAACAGTTTCGGCCAGAAAGAAATAGCATCAGCATTTTGAATAGCTTTATTTACATTGTATTACAGTATGAATTTTTTTCCTAAATAAATATTACTTGCCTAAAAACGCTGCGAGTTAAGCTGTGATTACGAGGTGTAATTATGTAGAAACAGAATCAATCTTGTTTGTTTGTCACCTTTGACTATGGTAAAACTACCAACTGTTGCCAATTAATGAAAGCAAACATTTGAGTACGAACATCTATCGCTTTGTATGAGGTTAGAATTCGCGTCTAACTCGTTTGAAATAAATTTCATGTTCATTATTGTAATTAAATCCAAAATTCATCTGTACATCATACTATTCTAAGTGCAAAAGAACTTACTGTAAAATTATCTTCTAGGAAACAAACTGGTACATACACGACAGGATGTGTTGTAGAAAGTGGCAGTTTTTGCAACATCTCATCAAGTGCCTCCTATTTTGTGTGCACATGAAAAGCGCAAGTCTCACTAAGCAGAAGGGATTGCTGACAAGACTAGTTCAATCAAGCTACTTCTATTGATCATAAGGCTATTGATCCGCCTATACGGCAGCATTTTTCACCTGCAGTAATTGAACTTGTGCAGAACATAGTTGAAAAGAAAACCGTAATGAAGTTTCTTGAAATTAGTTGGATATAATTTGTCTGGAGCTAAATTTAAGTCTTTTGTGGGAAAAGTTTATGTAGTAAACATACTCATTGCTCACAAATAGAGACGCTTTTAATCTTGACAGTAACTATTGACTAGCCAAGCTAACTGAAAATTTACAGTGTTCACTCGCTATTTTAGTTATGCAGATTCATGTAAACAAACCCGAATAATTTATTTATTTAAAGTTTTTGGTGGCTGCCGTCGCAGTCCCTAATCTATGACCAGTGTGACCATTTGTAGGTCCAGTGCAGTGTTCAAAATAAGTTTTGAAACCAGTCAGACTGAACGACCGTTGGTCATCCAACCCAAAATACATCATTTGTACAGTTACTTTAATTGTAAAATTGTCTGACGGACTTTGAAATCAGGCAGACCGAAGTAATTTTAGCCAGTTATTGTCCGAGTGACTGACCCTAATTTGAACACTGCCTTTGGTACCCCTGTTTTGAACTACAGTGGCTCTGCGCATGGGTTTTAAGGCCAGGGTTGTATCGAGTCACCCCTGAGTGCGACACCCGCATAAAGCTTAAAACATGGTTTTACATTTTTCATCGAGGTCCACAGTTAATCAAAGAAGGCCGATAAACGCAATGCAGATAGACATACACATCGCATTTTGAAAGTAAACTTTTATAACACACAAAAATGTAACACCTTTAGACTCAAATGCAAATATGAATGTCCACATGATGGCTCTTTGGAAAGCTCAATGAAGGGTAGATTGGCATCTAGTAAATAACCATTTGTAAATTCAAAAGTAACCTATTCACGCGATGTACATTGGGCCCCGCAGAGCAGTCAGGGCCTTTCAGTACCATATTGGCTTGATGAGCTTGCTTCTTTTATGGTGATTTTTATCATCTATGGGGAGAGTGGATGTTGTATAAATAATCTAAGCAGAAAAATATAAATGAGCCACTAAGGTTTCGGCTTTACAGCCGTAGAATTGTGTTTACATGATTTTTCCATACAGAGTAAATTGAGCCGGTTCTGTCGGTGTTCCGCATTAGTGCTTTGTACTTCTCTACTACAGCAGAACCGGACTTTTTACACAGAATATGACATTTCTCTTGAAAAATGTACACTTCGAATGAATGGAAAAAATCGACGGATGTAGGCGGATTTTACGTCAGATAGAATCACAAAAGCTAATCTTCGTGCCAAACACGCATGGATTCACGAAAAGACCCAAAGGTTTAGAGGTTGCGCGCTTATTATATGTATTGAAATTGGCTCTAATGTAGAGGAAAGAAAAAAATAAAAAAACATCACACCATGAATTTCGTCAGTTTACAAGTTTGCTGTACAAGTTTTGAAAATAACCATTGGCATCATTGTTTTTAGCTATTGATTGATCAATTAGATGTATGTCCGTCATTACTGGAAATGCCCCGCACAGATCATACGTCCAGAACAAGGTGCAGCCTGGATTTGAAAAGTAACAGAAAGAATAATGATGCAATCATCAGGCGGGTGATATCTGAACAAAATACGTACATTTGTTAAGTGCAATGACACTTGATAACTCTCTTGCGGTATATCTTGTAAGTTCTATGAAAACGGAACACACCAAATTACGCAAGCATGTAGAATACATTTGGAACTACATCTCTAACTGCAGTACAAAATCATCGTGAGTGACAGCCAACTCTGCGCTCATTTAAAAGAATAGTCTTTCATGCAGAGTGAAATTGTTCACTGATATGTTTGTTTCAGTGATGTGAAAATCCTGCTAGAATAGAATCCATTCCAAATATCTGACAATTAAAAGGTCAAATCAATGTTCCTGTTCCCAAACTAAGTACCTGATACTTGTATGAATGAGTGTGGACAGGCTTCATTGATTAACTTCAGTGCAAGGTATGATTACGAAGTATTGTAACCTGTTGGCTCGTGTGAAAAGTTGACAATTGGCTGTTCTGGGCGTAAACGACAATGCTTGATCAATATTGGAGGATTATTTCCCTTCCTGTCGTGATTAACATTAATCTTTTTTGTAATGAAATACAAATCTTTCTATTTGCATGCAATAATTAGAGAAAACCTCCGACCATCTGTAGTGTCCAGAAGGTTAAAACTAAGATGTGAACCGGTCTTCGGCTGATCACCGCAGTTTGGCAATTGCGGATCCGCTTCGCACTTGGAAACCCATCCTGGGAAATAATAACAGTCTAGAATCTGAAATATTTCAGTCCATATGTTACAAATATGTATTTGATTCGTTACAGCAATATTGTTTCAGTTGTTGGGCGATCTTTTGGAAAAATATGTGCTTGATTGCCCTAGCAATACAGAAAACAACACGAGTTATAAGTTCTTGTTTCTTGTTTTATAACGTGAAGTAACAAATCAAATCAAAGTGTCAACTGCGGAAATAACGAAGCTGATAAAGAGATTCATGGGTCAAACTATACAACCTGAAACCAGCTGAAAAAGAAACACCTAGAAATTTGACTCCTTACATTCCAAATTAACTTGTTTTGACAGCCTCACAAAGCCATTCTTTGAGGCAGTTAATAAGCCATTAGGCTCCTGTGTCATTTTCCTTTAACAAAACAAGGGAGATGTTGAAATGATACCTTTGTTTATTTTGCGGAAGCAAATTTTATAAACCTGACATAAGTGACAGGAAAAGTGATGATTTAAATGATATGTGTAAGATCAGGGAATATCAGAAATGTTTATGCTTTAATTTAATCTTTGAAATTTTAAATTGATCAATAATCCCGTAAATGTTACAAAGTAATGGACTTTGTTAAACCTACAATTATTTTGAACGGGTTTTCCTGGTATAATATGTCACCGAATTATCTATTTTACACTTACACAAATGAAAATGAATAATGAGGAGAATATTTTAACTTCACACACGTGTAAGTTTGAGTGCCTTTCTATGTGCAAATACATTGGCGGATCTAGGGGGCGCAGGAGGCGCGTGCCTGCCCCCCTACGGCCAAAATTTTCTTCATTTTCATGCAGTTTTTCTCGATTTTTGGGCGAAAATAGGTGAAAATTGGGTTGGCGCCCTCCCCACCTAAGGGCCGGGCGCCCCCCCCCATACGGGAAATCCTGGATCCGCCAATGCAATATTTCCAAAACCTGGCATTGAAAAGTTTAGATCGTCAGAGAAATGCGGGAAAACTTCGTCTGTGGTAAAAATAAAGCTTTCAGAAGATGACCGATCTTTCAGATGATATTATACCTCCAGAAATTCAATTAGTCATATAGTTTGTACCAGTGAATGTACCGATATCTGTTCTCATGTGCAGCTATGAATGTCTGTCTGTAAACATTCATTAACCATTTACCCTTCAATACCATTTGTAAATTTGTAGATATGATCATACACAACATACAACATAGTGACAAATACCATTAACCATTCTCCTCTGGACTGGTGTCAAAATTTACAACACACATTTTCTCCTTCTCTGCAAAATGGACACTCTGGCCTTTGGAAAAAAAACTTTCATTCATTGTTAGTCCAAACAGGTTGAAAGGTGGATTGTACAGTAAAAAGGAGTAGACAGAAAAAGAATGTAGTTTTATCCTGGGATTTCTTACTGCTGTCAAATATCTGGATGTTCAGCCCATAGATTGATCCTGGTACTATCAAAGCAATTAGTACCTCTCACTGTTTCGGTAATAGTCATAAAACTTAAGAAATTAGCTTCTCCCTTGACACTATTAGAGTAATACAAAGTAGAAAGTTTCCGTCTTTATTTTTACACTTGCGTGAAGAAATGCAAAACATAAGAATAATCAGAGCACAGAAAGCACATGTACATCAGTTCTGAAATCATAACGATCCGGTTGAAACCTCTTTTTAATTCGAATTTACCATCGAGCAACAACGTTATGGCATAACATTTCCTGTTACAACATAAGAAATGTAGATTATTTTCCATTCATTCTTCTTTATAGTGAATTATCTGTTACTGGAAATGATCTAATGTGACCTTTTTATTTCCAGAGTAACTTCTCGGCATGAAAGCCACTTAATGTCGGAATGACATTTGATAAATCACCATTTGTAAATTCAAAAGTAACCCATTCACTTGATGTACATTGGGCCCCGCAGAGCAGTTAGAGCCTTTCAATACCATATTGGCTTGATGAGTTTGCTTCTTTTATGGTGATTTTCATCATCTGCAGAGAATGAATGTTGTTTAAATATGTATGTTTGGCTTGGCAGTTCCAAGCAGTTCGAAAACTAATGTCCAATTCAGACGATTCGTGGTATCATGTTACCGCGCGTTACCTTTTCTCTTAGAATCGACAGATTTGTCCTATTTTAACGTTGTAATGGCCCTGACTTTGATTGAGATCAAAGTGAGGGTCATCATTAATAATTACAATAGGAATGGATTTGTTTCATTAAACTCACTTCTAGTGAAAAGACCTGACGTCGTTATTACTTTGGGGAAATACTAATGAAATTGTGAAAGTATTTGACTGATTTCACTTCAAATTTTATTGTTCAATTCAAAGTAAGGTCACACGCCGACATAGGACTGCTTGTGAAATTGCCCTGGAGGAATTAATCCCCAGCCCGTAGGGCTAGCAGGACATACCACATGCTTACAAAACAGTATCTTTATCCCATCATGCAGTAAGATCAACTTCAAACCAATTATCAGTACAATTATCAATTCATACAAAAACACTCTCCTAACTAAAATTCGCCAAAATACCCTTAATAAATGACCATATTACATCACAATAATTAATATTTCACCCTTACATCATTTACATTTAAGTTGGT
>JBCAUI010006338.1:0-10172 GCA_038406195.1 Haplosyllis anthogorgicola
AGGAGGTGTTGGGGGTGAGGGTTGGGGAGGGACCCCCCCCCCCCCCCGTCAGGAACGTGACAGTTTCGGTCCTTAAATTTGTTAGTATAATGATAAGAGAATTACACGTTAAACATCTGTCTATATTTCAAATGGCAATGTTGATGCACATTTTGAATGCTCGTGATATTGAGTATTTACGTCGCAATTTCTACCTTTGAATTTGAGGCAGAAACGTAAAACGCAGTTTTGTAACATTTTACAGTTGTTATACATTACGCAATACTAATCTCTATTTTTAGTTCAATTTACAATTGGAACACCACCCAACAATAGCTGGAGGAAGAGTAGCTTTGGAACACCCCCTGCCATCAGGAATACACCCCCATCCAACTCAAACTCCCCAATCAGGAGATCTGGTAAGTCTATCAATTCGTTGTTGTACACGCTTAGTTGATGGCAAATTAGTTACGAATATCTTAGGTAAAAATAAATTTAATGTCGGACTTTACATCTATGTCAAGATTAATTTACAAATAATGAAAAATATATATTACTAGCAGTAAATCAGTTGTGGATGAACACTGCACTGCACAAAGGAGAAAAAACGGCTCCTTCAATATGAACTTGGAGAAATGTTT
Organism: Haplosyllis anthogorgicola; assembly: GCA_038406195.1. Classification (NCBI taxonomy): domain Eukaryota; kingdom Metazoa; phylum Annelida; class Polychaeta; order Phyllodocida; family Syllidae; genus Haplosyllis; species Haplosyllis anthogorgicola. The sequence continues at coordinate 621 of JBCAUI010006338.1, forward strand.
TGTACCCAGTGCAGGTTGTGTGCTCATCCATAGCAGATATTACTGCGCAACTTTCATGGTTGTCGTGGCCTCGTAGATGATGTTGTAAACTGCATGTTAAGTGTTGTTCGTGATCAACTTTCAGGCACTTCACCAGGACGCTTAGTTTGTACTCCACCATTCACAGGTCCGACGTCTCTACCGACCATCGTGGGTTCACCAACCAAGGTTCCGTCAGGATTCCACTTCCCGACCACTGCAGCAGATGTGACGGAGGTGCCGGAGACTCTGATAAGTTCGGGGTCCGGTCCGATCAACACACCGTTTGGTCACAATAGGAACAAGACCTGCCCTGATAACATAGCAGCAGTCGGATACAATGTTGATGGTAAATATTGGGTTTTTCATATCCACAAAATCAAAAAGCGCATATATTTTGCACAAAGCATGAAGAACAATTGCCAGCAAAAATAAAGATGTTTATTTTGAAAGTGCATGTGTCTTTGAACTATGTCTTCTATTTTCATTTTTTAATGAGACAATATTAATGTTTTTGACCTGGTATTTTGCAGGGAAAAGCTTAGTACCTCTGCATCCGAGTAACACGGAACCACAGCAACTGTTCCATAAATCCGGCAGTAACTCCACACTATCTGATCAACTCCTTAAGGCTGCGTTCACACAGACTAATAATATGGGTAGGTAGTCCGAACTCAGATCAAAGTAGTCAATTGCTAATACAAAACCATTTAGAAAAGAGCTTGCTATACTTTTTTAAACCCAATTTTTGTACAACAGTTAGCTTATAAATTTAATGTGTTAAAATTGTAGGTTTAGGTGCCGTATTGGGTTCAAGCCCAAGCCGTGGTATTGTAGTTCCGTACAACAACTCAAATACATCACTGAACCGTGAGGACAATGCTGGATACCAACCCCGCATAAGATGCCACAGCACCAACTATGACATGTCACCAACTGGTGTGCCCGTCTGTCAGTCACCTCACAACATGGAGGGCCCAATCAGCTTTGTGGCCCCGGAACTAGCAGAGGAAACTTTGATGGAGAAAGAGCACAATGAAACAGTGGCGAAGTTGACCTTTGTGTTGGCGCTAGTGGAATGTATAGTGGAGCTGGCACAATCAAGAAGCTCACCAATAACGGAGTCTGTGGACCAGAAGCACGGCAACTCATTCAAGGTACGCAATGTTTAGGCTTATATCTTCGTATCTCGAACGGTACTTTTTTTTAGATTTGACTGTTCGTGCAGAAGTGATGTTATATCTTGTATGTATTGATGTTTCAGTTGGAGAACCTGTCATTTGTATCTGAATCACAGAGGCAGTTGGAACAGCTGGTGCTTCATGTACGTGCTCTACAGCTGTTGAATTCTGCCATTCAACTCGCACGAGAAGAGATCAAATGTGCCCGACTGCAGCCATCTAATTCTGTGCGACAGATACTCAAGGAAATGAACAGCCACTATCATCAGTGTTTGGCACTGTGCAAGCACCTGCATGACCGTGGAGTTAAACTCTACCCAGATGTCAGTCCTACGAATGCTGCAATCACTGCTGATAGACTTATCTATGTACATGCTATTGAAATGGTACGTATTTATCAGGCATAAGTCTTCTCATTGCTGGAGGTAACAACAATATATGTACAGTAGAACTTGTCATTTACGACACTTATCTTAGGAAGCCACTTGTGCTATACGGTAATTGTACATTGACAAATTATGTGGCTGTGCAAGACATGTTCTACTGTACGGGATGTGGTATTTTCTACGTTTAATTTACACGTACAATGTGTTTGTTTTCCATTTATGTGCCATCTGCTAAACTTTACTTGTCTTTTTAATTCCAGTGTCAGACTGCGGCTTTGGATGAGCTGTTTGGAAATCCACATGAGGTAAATATCCGTCCTACTTGCACTCCTTAATTTAGTTAAATTGTTGTAATCACTAGTATGAATGGTGATGAATACTAAAGTGCATTTATATTATATAATTACAGTGTTTCCGCCGCTACAGAAGTGCACAAATTCTTCTGCACAGCCTTGCACAACAAGCACACAACCCCACAGACAAAGAGCTACTCTCGAAATGTAAGTTCACTGTGAATAAATTAACAAACAGAAATATTGTGTTTTGTTTTGTTTTTTTTTATGAATTTTAACATGTTAATAGTAAAAGATAATGATGTCTTATTTACTGAAAGAATATTAGCATTTTGTCTCTGTTCTTCAGCATTAATAACCATATTAACAATACCAATCATAACTAACTCTTTTCAGATAAAGAATCAGTTGAGCGACGCCTTTACAGCCTTAGCAACACAGGCTACGTTCAGGCGTATGACAGTTGACCACAACAAATACAATAGCATCGCAGATGACATCACATATAGGCAATGATGACGTCACATAATGGAACTGGAAGACATAAGCAGAGCCATTTTAGTTCTTTATTTATTTTTCTCTGTGAACTGGAATTTCACACACATTTCATACAGTTATGGAAATGTGTTCAGAAAATATTAAATTATTAACTTTACTGTTGAACAGAAATGTTGGGATTTATTGATAGTTTCAGCAGAAGATCATTTGTATGGACAGCAGTGAAGGCAACTTCACGTTATTTGTGGAAGATCCACACAAGACTGTTGCGCTCTTAGTGAACAGTTAATTTGGGGCATCCCCATTCTTGGAGCATCCTCACATGAAACGTTGTCAAAACGTTTCAAATTTGAGATAAACAGCGGTTTCAAAATAACAGTTCAAGGAAGGAAACGAAATGAATGTTGAATTTTTGAATTGAAATATCGGATATACTACAATGCACATCTTTTGAAAGCCTGAATTGGGAACCAAAATGAAACCTATGAACTGTACTGGCTTTCACAAGACGTGCTTCAAGGTGCCATAGTTACAGAGAACAACATGGCAACATCCTATGGAAGACAGAAGAGTTATATTTACCTTACTTTGTCAGTAAGAGGGTTTAAGGTGAAGTGGTGTAGGTAATGATGAATAAGATTAAACAGAAATAGATAATTATTATGAAATGCTTTACACTACAGATATTTAGTTGATTGATTCATTGATATATTCCCATCGTAAAGTGAATGCAGTTAGAAATACCATTCATGGATATTTAAGTTTGTTCAGTTTTTGTTGTGCATGTTTGTTTGTCCTTTATTTAAGATAACTTATTCTTGCAATATGTTTGAACAACTGCATAATTAAATTATATGACTTTAAAACAAGATGCATTCATTATTTCTACTTAAAATCTTTGTTTCAACCGCAATGATTGTGCCAGTTGTATGTATTTTAAAAATAAGCAACTATAATAGATACAAATGGTACACATCCAACAATGTAAATATTGTTAAGAAAGAAATGTAACATAAACGTTTTGGAAATTGTAAAAGTCTGTTTATAATTTCTTGGCTATACATTAGGCTTCCTGGGCTAGTGTCGTTGACAAACGGCCATTTTTGTAAAAACTGTTGATTTGTAATTAATTAAACTTGTAAATGACAACTTCAAATACATCTCAGTAAATGCATTTAAATATCTTGTCAAAATACACACATGTCAAAGTCGTTATCATTGTATGATGCACAAAACGAAAAATACATGAAGCGAGATGTAACGAAGTGGGCGTGATGTGTTGCCCACGAAAGAGAAATCTTCCAATACTATCTTGAGTTTGTGTGACAAGAAATGTATGATCAAAAATTGTGTGGCCTTAAACTGTGAAGTATCAAACTATTAGTGTGTAAAACATGTTAAAAATCATTTGTGTGAAGAGGACTTTCATCAATTTTAATTTTAGTATGGAACTGTTATTTAATTTTATCGCTCAAATCGTAATGCTTGCGAGCCGCAAGATGACGAAAACCACTTAAAGTTGATGATTGCCCTAAAACAGATACAAAATAATGTAAGGCTATTCGCGAATGCATGTGAATGTATCTTTATTTGCCAAAGATGTGTCAAAGTCTGGCACATGTTAACTAACCTTTGTACAACCGAAGAGTAAGTTTCAGCGTGCTTTGCTAATGACGCAAGCATTGTAGCACTACGCAAGATATTGAATGAGAATATTTCAGGTTAAAACAAAATTTTATTGACATCATAAATAATCGAGATATTACTGTAAATAGATCCGTATTATACAGGATTGTTTTGATTCCACGCACGCATTGTAAAAGCATGTGCATGTTTCTTTTTTTTTTTTTTTATCATATTATGATATTTAGTATCTAGTCATTTTAATCAATCATTATCACGGTTAATGTGTATAGTAGTCCACTACAAGAACAGTGTAGCGAACACATGTTATAACCTAGCATCACAATATATAAAGGTTATCAGATTGGAAGCAGGGTTTTTGATTTAGTCATGTACAGGCCATAATGAAGAAGAGATTTCTGCACTGTACCACTCATAATACCATGTAACTACCATTAACTGTGCACTCTACAAAGTGTTCTCATATTTAAAATAATCAAGCAAGTCGTGAAAGAGATGAAATGGAAAAGCCATAACTAGAAATGACGGCATAAGTTATGTCATAAATGTTATGGTACTCAGGAAGGTTGGGCAAAGTACTCAGCCATTCCCGAGTAATGAATCTTCTAAATTAAAAAGTGCTTCAGTGTTCAGTCAATGGATTACATGGACCATGGTGGTATATCGCATTAAGTTGTATACCAATTACACTCAATTAATTACCGGATTACCCTCAGTTTCCCTTTGCCAGACCTACTATTATTGTAACATCCTTCGAGGGAGGAGTCTATATCAAATCTGAGCTTCTCTTATGTTAGTCCTCATTTAATGTGTATATTTCTTCATTTATGTATATTTTGTATACTTAACTGCTGGACAGTGGTTCTCGTTTATTTTCTCGGTTTTGGGAGACAAGAAAAAATTTGAACTCCCTCGAGACTTACTACCATCCTGCAACATCTTATCCAACAAAAACTTGTACTGTGTGCATTGTGATATAAACACCTCAAATCACGCCATAGTGTGTATCTAGTTAAGTAAGTATGAATGTGTAATTTTAACTGACAGCACATCATGAACATTGTTATCTTAACTTTTCTGTTCAAAATAATTTTGTCAGGTGGAAATGACGAGCAAAAGAGACCATTGTGCCGAATTAATTTTATATTCCGATTGTTGATGTATGATAAGTTTGTGGTGCTACAAATGCTTTTATGTTTATGTGATTCTTGATTCTTTCCAAATTAAGAAACAACATGCAGAAATACTCCAACAACTGCACAATGAAATAAGAAAATTTCCACTTGCGCAATTCCTTAATTTTCTGTAATCATAAATTAATATACCCGTTTGAAAAAGTGGTACAAATTGTAGTCTTAAAAAGCATCATTGAAAATATTGTAGCTGCTAAATCAGACCAGCAGGTATAGGTTAATAGGGTAATAGAGAATGTACATACACCGCGCCTGAATCGATAATTTAGCTTGTGCTTAAGATTGGAGAATGGTTAATTGTTACACAATAACAAGAAAAACAACCTGCAAGACATGTAATAAAAGTCTTAAATACTATAGCTGTTGTGTATGCGCTAAAATTAATGTTTAACGTTTACGATTGTAATGCTTATGATTGGATTATTCTACATAAATGTCTTACTTATTTGCTACTTCGAGCTAACAGGAAACGGTAGAATTTGCTAGAATGTGATTATCCTTTTCGTTTAAGAATTTTTTTCTCAGTTAATCAACTGTGTAAATACCAGTGATAAATTATATACATGTACATGTATCGTTTGTGTAAGTGATTTTTTAAAGGAAATCTTCCGTGTTCGCCTTCATTTTAAATTTAAAACATACCTGGGTTTTTTTTCAAAACTACTACATTTTAATTGTGTGTTTGAAATCTGGTGTGGAATGGAGTTTGGACGGTACCAAAGCCATGTATGTGTCTATTGAGTTGTCCTTAATCAGTAATGTTCCGCAATAAGCCACCGTGATATCAAAGTAAAACTGACATACTGATGAATTTATTGAACATTGCTGTGAAAGAAAACTCGAAATTATCTAGTCTTTGAAAGCTACACTGTTTATGGAAGTTTTGATCTGTTGTTCTCACGTTCTTCCGAGACTGTTTTGAAGGCCAACTAAGAAATATTTCACATTACCTCCCAATAGCTGCGCAACTTTATATACTGCACAACAAAACATATCAAAACGCATGTACCGGTACATTAGGTTGCGCTTAAGTGGGAAACTAATTTGACCATTATTTTTAACTAAATCAATGGATATTTCTCTTGTGCCTCAAAATAAGTTCATTGCCAAAGTGATAGGAATGTGGAACCGGTTTGTAGTGATGTGATAACATACTGTATGGACCATGCTTGTTCAGTGAAACGAGTGCATCAATGATATGGTAAATGTACTATGAGCATGGTACTCTGTTAGCACGGGATATAAATGATTGGTAATGGTACCAGGTATGTTGCTACTGCTGTACAAAAAGTACCGTGTTTGTTGACAATGTAAAATTGTAGTTATATAGTGTGACTGTTTGTTAGAGAGTTAACTACTATGTATGTGGTCTGTTTGTAGCTATTAAGTGTGGGATGTACAATTTATCCATGAATGAAATGCAAGTTAAGGGTTAATGATGGCTTGTATTTTACAAGTATTGTTGTTTCTGTTTAAAGTCATGCTGTTTGGAGATAATTGTATGCATCCCATACTCAGTAGTGCTGTGCCAGTCTTCTATCGTGTAAGGTGTATATTTGAGTTTAAATGCTAGTTGGTACTAGACTATATCCACTTGAAATATTACTCAGACACACAAAGCTTTCTAGATCTGTGAAAATAAGTGTATAAAATCTACACTAGTTTCAGAAGTGCATTTAGATAGGGAGAAAAGCATCATTGTTAGATTTGTTGTCGTGCATTGTAAAATCACAATGAAACAGTTTACTGTTAATTCTCAAATGATTTCAATAGCAAAATTTCTCACTAAAAGATAAAGATTTCACAATTTATCCAGAAATCTGAATCGGACATTTGTTTTTTTCATCAAAATGTACATAATGATAATTCTCTTTCATTCAATTGGTGTTCAAGCTTTTTGTAACGATACCTTGTACATAAATATTTATTTAGAAATAAGATGTTCAAAATGAGAGCCCTGCGTTTACATAATTGTTATTTACTACTTCGAACAACATCGGGTTTCAAACTATCCACAGAAATGACGGACAATCTTTCAAATGTGAGTAAATCGGCGACCATTCGATATAGAAGATGATTCAGTAAAGGTTGGGTGAGTTTCTTTCCGTGGTAAAGTTGTTACCTTGCAGTCGGAAATCAGTACTGGATTCACTGTGGTTAAAGGTTCACTGTCCTTGCAGCAAGGATGCTGGAAGGTCTGGCGCCAAACTAATTCCCATTACATTAGATGGCAGCACACACCTCTGTTGCTGCTTGTGACATCTATATTTTTAATTTATTTCTCCCAAAACAACTGTGTAGAGACTTCTTCCACTAAAAGAATGCTACTCTAAATCACAAAAGCCAATCATACACACAGCAAGAGTAGCCCTTTATCAAAAAAAGATAAAGAAGCGGCAGTAGCGGATCCAGGGGGGCCTGGGGCCCGCCCCCCTGGCCCCCAGTTTTGGGGCCCAACTTTTAGGCGTAGCACCTCAAGACACTAAAATCAGACTTAATTTGTAAAAAAAATTTCAGCCTTGCTTCCATTGGCATAATATTTAACAATAATTTTTCTGAAAATTTCCAGCCTCACTGCGCTTGGCATCATTTTCACTAGGAGGTCTCCAAATTTTTTCTTCCCATTGATTATTTTCCATAGATACTATTATGCCTGTTATACATCCCTTGTTAAAATCCCTTGTCTAAACTTTCATTATTAACATGTGTTGATCATGTGCCCCCAATGCCGGTCCATATTTGCATACTTTATAAGTCAATGTTTTACCTTACTTGTATGTATATTCATGTTAATATAATATTGTACGCAGGACTAATAAATGAAGATCAATTCATTCACATAAAAAGCTGAAATAGTCAAGCTATAAAGCAACTTTTAAATGTTAAACTTTTAAGTTTTAAATGCACTACCCCCAACACTTACAGTGTTTGTGACTTCGCTTCACTCCGTCAGCAAACATTGGCACTTGACAAGTTGGCCCCACCCCCTTGACCAAATCCCGGATCCGCGCCTGAAGTGGAAAAAATAAAAATGAATAGATAATTAGAGGTAAAATAAAATAAAAGAAAAAAAGAGAGACAAAGAAGGAAAGTAAGAAGAAAGTAAGAAGAAAGAAAGAAAGAAAGAATGAAAGAAAAAAGAAAGAAAGAAAGAAAAAGAAGAAAGCTGGGGAAATTGCACACACTACACAGTTGGCTGAGTGAAAAACAGATGAAATTTTGAAAGAATATACAGTACCTTTATGCTGTGAATTTATTCGTTTCAGTAATACAGTAAAAATTGCTTTGTTTCTAAACGAACCAAATTAATCGGTTTTCCTGAGATGGAAAGGTTGACTAGACCTGGACAACTCAACATTTTGAAAACTTTATATGAGCTTAGTCAACTATCGCATGGCTATTTTCAACAATTCTAACTACACGTATCGGTTGTCTTTGATTGAATTACACAGAAAAACATCTTAGCGCGTACGATGTAAAGCGTTTAATTTGCTTGGCCTATTCTGTGAATGAGCTGTTGGGATTCCCCTGGATGACGTCATTAGTCATCTCTGTGCGACAGTGAGGCTTTCTACGCCACACTCATTTCATATGTTTACCATGGCGGCTGCTCAAATTTTAAGCGGATATTTTCTCACGGTATTTTTCTGCTATTATCAAGGTAAGAAAATAATAAATTTTCCCATTAATTTTCTTAAGATGTCAGCTGTAAATATTGAGGATTTTATTGCACTGTTAGGTTTTACTTGCACCGTTTTTTTAGATTGTTTGAAGGCATGTCTCTTGTCCTCTTAGCTGTTTTTACAGGCTTATCCAGGCATGAAGGACTGAAACCATGCCGCGAATTGATGTTTGCAGATCCCAACAGAAAACATAAACACCTTATGTAGATCTATGCCATTCGTTTTGAGAATTTGACTTAGTTATCCACAGTTAAGAGATCATACACATTTAAATGGCCGGCTGCATGATAAGAAATTCATTAATGGAAAAAAATCCGGCTGTGAAAGGAGATATTTCGCAGTGCGCATTAGATAGCTGTAGCAAAGCAAGCAGCTGGCTTTAACATGGATATTATTCAATGGCTCTTTTCTTCAGCATTTTATCTCTGTGCTGTGACATGACATATTACAAATGGCTAGCTTACATACTTTTGCTAAGTGACATAAGCCTCAAGTTTTAATGAGCATTTTTGCGGTTAAGATTACTTTTTAATTTGATTTTGATTGAATTCTGCTTTGACATGTAGCACATTGGCGGATCCAGGATTTCCCGTGAGGGGGAGCGCCAATCCAATTTTTCACCTATTTTCGCCCAAAAATCGAGAAAATCTGCATGA
>JBCAUI010006349.1:0-22425 GCA_038406195.1 Haplosyllis anthogorgicola
AGGTCAAGGACGTTATCCTTGAATCATACATATTCATGGGCTTGGGCCTTAGCGGCGGATGAAGGTCAAGGCTGACCATTGGGCTGGTAGCGGTGTGCTGGGGGTGAAGGTCGTGTATGCTGGTGCCATACCTAGACAGTATCATTATTATTTGATAAAAGTGTGTATTTTAAATATTAATAAAGAGACAAGTGACTATTGTTAAATTGTCCAAGTGGAGAAACAATATTTTTGTCACTTCATGAAAAAAATAGTATGCATGTGATGCATATGATGGTGATGAAAAAGCAATACAACGCTTATAAAGATATCTTTATTGGCAAATAATTTACAAAACTTTACTCAACACAAACATTTTCATAAAAGAAATGTATAACTGAACAAAATGTAAATTCATACAAAACATGACCTGCTTTAATAATGAAGTGGACTGCAAATAATTAGAAATAACAAAATAGGCGAAGTTGAAATTTATTCAATTATTTACTCAATAACTGACTGTGAATAACAAACAATTAAGATTTTATATCTTTTTTTTTAGAATTAACCTATTTGAGATTCGGCAGTTTTTGCGACAACCTATCCTAGGCCAAATGAAAGAACAACTATCACAGCATGTCTCCAATTTATTTCATTATAATTCACAGGAGAAGATGTGCAAAACGTTCACAGTTAATATAGATGCGCAAAAATAAGATTAATACGAAGTTTAAAAGTATAATAATATATATCTTCTTGTAAGTACTAAATGCACCAGTAATTTTAATTACTTATTTAGTATAGTCTATAAGTTAGCACCTGAATTGTTGGTGCTTAATAACACCATGACCATTATATTTTGATAAAGCTGTTTCTCGGGGAAAGCTCCGAGGTTTTGGACATATCTGGGGCTTTGCAACAGGGAATTTATTTTCAACTTTAAAGCGCTGTACACCTATCGATGTTTTTGCTGATCCAGATGGGCCATGCTGTGATTGGGCCATCTGGAAACTAGATGTTTGTTGATGCCCATTGCTTGAATTAGTTGCTTGCGACAACAAAGGTTGTCCATACACAGGACACGAGGTCTGCTGGGCATGATTTCTGCCAAAGTCAGTCGCAGGCCATGAAATGTTTCTCTGAAAGGAGTGCGGAGACCTAACTAGGCCATCTCCATATGTGTTCACTGGTGGCGAGGTGGCTGCAGGTCCGTAGCCAGGTGCGTTCGAAAAGTGTCTTGGTATGTCGGGACTGTTGGGCTCGAATACTGAGGACAGGCTAGTGGAACTACTGTGCCTGTCGTCATCTGTGTTGTAATCGTCCGACCACGAAACTTTCTTCTTTTTCTTCTTCGCTGAATGAGTCTTCTGTATGGACTTTAGGTTTGTCTTCGGATCCAGTTTTCTCTCTGGAGTGACACTTGCGGAGGAATCTGACATCCTGTCATCATCAGTACTGGTCAAGTCATCGCACCAGGTGACGGAACGTTTGTGATTCTGTGGCTTCAGTCTCGGAACATCAGAGGGTGAGGTGCTCCAGAAACCTTGACCTAGAATGTGACTGTGACCTTGTCCTTGACTTTCAGTCATCAATGGTGGCCTTTCTTTCCGGATCTCTGGTGATGGTGTCACATCAATTTTGATCTCATTCCTCATCGTCCGTGGACTTGATGGTGTCTGATTAACAGAAGACGCCATATTGACGATATTATCACTAACAGCAGCTGAAATCATACCACTACTCTTCATGTCAGTCTGCACAGCTTTTCTTCTTTCAGAGGGAGGACTACAGAAAACTGTGTGTGTATCAGCTTCAGGTGACATTGCCAGACTGTTTGCCCCTCTGGCCACTGAAATTCTCTGATAGGCTTCGGACACCAGAGACATTTCATTGTCCTCAGGAACTTTGAACTCGTTTGTCAGAGCACCCCAGTACTCCTGGTGATCATGCTTGATCTGATCAGCAACTTCTCCGCATGCTGCACTCAAACGTGAAAGTTCCATCAATTTCCGTTGGAACCTTTTCGTCGAGTCCTTCCTCTTTGGCACTGCAGGCTGAACCCTCGGCGTGTAATTATTCAATTGTTCAATGAACTCCTTTCGGGCCCTAACATACTCCTGGCTGTTTTCATCAACGTTGTCGTATTGTTCAAAGTGCTTGATTTTGAAATAATCAAATGCATCAGACTCGTCGCAAAACATTCGTGTTGACGTTCTTGACTTTGATGAACCCCTGGGTGGGGTGGGTGGCGGTTCCCTTGAGAGTGATGCCTGCTGTTTGTTAATTACATCAGGCTGAATATACGGACTGTCGAAATGCTTCACTCTGAAATAGTTGAAAGCTTCGTTTTCATCTTTAAACACAATTTTCTTATTTTCTCTCTTTGGTTGTGGACTCAGACTGTTGTAACTTGAAACACTACTCGAATCCAAATCTGAATCAATCGGGCTGTGGCGCAAATACGGAAACTGTAGTCCGTCATCACCTCCAAGTACGTCAACCTCATAATTCTGACTTCGATCTTCAATTTCTTGTTTTTGCAAGTCTAATGTATTAAGTCTTTCAGCTTTATTCAAGTCTACAACAGGACTCTCACTAAGTGATTTTGGCAAAGGACTTTGACTCTGCGATCTCTCCAGATCTGCTATTTGCTTCTGAAGGATCTGATCCATGTCAGCAACGAAGTTCTCCGGCAATCTGCAATGTTATCACAACAAGTGAGAAACGTACATCTATCAGGCTTGAGTGCTTGTAAAATTTTCCAACAGACTACAGAACTCAAAGTCATCGCTTTTTACAAAAAGCAAAAAACTTGCAAAACCAACTATTTGTAACCGTTGTTAAAAGTTATTTACTACAGTATCATGTATTCGACCTGTTCGTCATTCTGCGGATGACTGCCAAAATTTTAATTTTGAAAAAGAAAAAAAAATAACCAGAATTCAGAAGTGATACAAGAGGAAGTTTTACCTAGGAGACGAAGGTCTCTTTTTCTTTCGTGTTATTTGCGCAGTTTCCTTGGCACTTTGTAAAGATTTAATCTCCTGGACATCACATGACCATTCCGATTGACCTGATTGACCATTCGCAGTGTCTTCTGTTTCCGGTTTACTCAATTTCCACAATTCATCAATGAGAGTATCCAGAGATGTGTTGGAACCATAGAAGTCAGCACTTATACCTGAATCTGTCATGTCCTGGTAGTGTCCCTCGTGTGCATGTGCATGTGCATGTGAGAAGGAACAACATCTACACAGCCCGTCAACACCAGTTAAAGCACATTTATGCTTCTTTTGCTTTAGTTGCTTAAGTTCCTCACTTTCAATGGATGGATTTTCAATAATATCAATATTTTGAAGTTTATCCCATTCTGCTAGGAGAATAGAATCTTCCATATTTGTCCATGATGTGTTCATAGCTTCTGGATCCATTGATGAAGTGTTGTTCAATAGACTGGAATGAGATTCAGTACCTTGAAAGAAAACGGGCGACTCATATCTATCCGGTGACTTGTTCATCGAGGCCATGGTTCTCTCTGGAGGAGGTGGAGGAGCAACTGATTCTCCCTGCGGAGAAATATCCCCTACAGTAGTGGTGTGTACTGTTTTATGTAAAGAACTTGTAGAATTCGGACTTAAATCTACAGTTACCTTGGCTGGATGAGTACTACCACCGGAACTAGCTTGAAAGATTGACGAGTTGGGAGTCAGTTGAAGCGATTTTTCACTCCTGCTGTGAGGGGAAGATGTCATAACCAACTCCCGAACTCCTGCTTCAAACGAAACATTGTTAACATCTGTATCACACTGAAGGATCTGCGATTCCCTGTATTCCACTGGAGATATCTTCCCGAACGAGTCCACCTTTGCGCACTGGACTGCGGTGACCAATACAGGACCACTTTTTGTCGTAGCTACATCCAGTTGAGACAGTTCCTCCAAATTATCCATAAAATTACCAGGAGCAAACGGATCTACCTCTTTACAACTCTTAAAATCTTTGCTAAAAGTTAATTCAGATGGATGATTATTCGATCTCACGGGTGATGCGAGTGCTTGTGATGTTACAGTGAATTTTACTGGTGAGTCAAAAGTTGTGTATGTAACTGAGAACAACTGTGGAGCCTGAGGCGGAATTTGAGTTTTGATTGCTTTGATAACATCCGAGTAACTTCTGAGTTGAAGAGGTGCCATAGTCTCCAACTCGAATGTCAGGCTGTAGTAGAATGTCCGCACGTTCATGCGGCGGTCGCGCACTTGCACCTGTTTCTGTCGCCTGGCACCAGAGCGCGCTGCCCTCACGACCTGATTGCGCGTGCGCTTCCAAAAATGTGATCCGACACATATGACAAAATATTTGTACCTACAGTTGTCAAATTGTGGATCTTTCCCCTCCAGTTCTTTAAATTTGGGATTATCCTTTGATACATAATGATACCTGTCTTTTAAAATAGGCGAAATTAGATGGTATTGGTAAGTTTCCGTTCTTTTGCTGTCTCGAGGTAAAGGGGACGGAGATGACAGCCCCCATTCTCTTCTCTTGTCTATTCTGTTTCGTCCTTTGGCTATTTTCTTACTGTCACCACTCTTCACACTACTTGCATCTGATTCGTCCTCAAAGGATTGAAATTCCGGATCAGAGAAATCCAGTTCGAAAGTACTGTTCGCTGTGCTGTCACCGTCTATGTTGAAATCAGCGAATGAATTGTTTAATGCGCCTGTATAACGTGGATCTGGGGCGTTATCGTAAAATTCCAGAGGTATTGGGGCGTTAGCCGGGTTCCAGTTAGGAGTGGCTTGTGGATTAGGGCTCGGCAACTCTATGTTTTCCAGTATAGGCTCCATATTGTTAAGTTTGCTTCATTGATACCAATGTGGGTTACGCAGGTTTGACTTCACTAAGAGCTAAATGCAGTTTCTAAATACTTCGAGATAATGCCACAGACTGTTTCTGCAAGACTAAATTGCCTTCCATAAATAAAACTTTCCACTTAAACCAGTCTCTGTATTTCTCGGGAAGTTGAAAGCTTAATCTTCAGTTTCACTTTTTTCAAGTATTTTATAACATCTGTGCTACAAATGTCATTGCAAAAGTTCCATATATTAATCAGTACTTCCCTTTATTCTCTGATACGTTATCAAACATAAAGTAACTGGCTTCAACTACGAAATATGTATACCAGAATTGTCAATCGACATCTTTGAGGCATCCAATTTGTTGCGGCGAGATTCCAATCTAAATATATCCTTCGAAAGGCTGAAAAGAACACACACATATGGTAAGGTAGATAAAATGAAAAAATATAAAGTAACAATGTAGACACTACGAAAAAAATTCCAGAAAAGAAATGCGTGTTATCATAGCATAAAATCTACAGAAACAACACATGTTTTTATTAATATTTGTAGTTTCACCTTGCAAGATCTGGTGGCAGGTTGAGCTACAAACACATATGCCGGGGTAACCCACAGGTTATCACCTGAATATGAAATTTTATCTCATAGCAAAATAAGCATTATTCAACACGAAGATACATGGCAAATAGCTAGGTTTTCTATTCCAACAACGATACTGGCAAGCCGCAAATTACCATAGCCCGTAATTTCCCATAAACGTACCTCTTTTCAAGCTCGACATATTATACACTTCTTTGAATGGATAAATTATTTTAATGTTAGGTGTCTAAAAGATGTTTGTATTATGGCCTTTCTAGGGCATGTCCAATTACGTGTCCTATTACCACCATACAATGTCAGCACAGTAGTTTCAATCATGCCTATGAAGGGATCTTCGTTATTGCTTTTTCGAGTCAAAAAGTTAAATATATATTGCTCTGTAACACCTCTATGTCACACTGTAGATTTAAGAATACCTTTGATGTCAGTCAAGTTCTAAAGCTTTTTATCCATGGGCTAAAACTGATATACGTTACTCTATACAGTGATCCATAAATCATAAAGTACTACATAAAGCATTGCATAGCCATCTGCGTTACAAGGTGCTTTATATGCACAATGCGAGAATGTAAAAAGTGACCTAATATGACAAAATATAAATGATATAAGAAATAACTGTGTGCTAAAGCCAAGTTTAGGTATCAATCATCTTAAGCCATCCGAAATGTACAATATTTTATGTCTTCGAGGGAGAATGTGGTGATGTTCAGTGTATGGATTTCTTGGATTGATGTTTCGCATACCAAGCTCACCATCTCCCGCATATAACTGGTACTAACTCCCATGGGCTATGGGTAAATCATGTGCTAAATGCTGGCATCACGGTGATTATATGTCTACAGGATTTGCATTCAAATATCTGTGCCGTCACTCTCTCACCGGGAACCAACTTGTAAACAGTTTCAACATTTATGGGAGAGTCTTGCCCTTTTGTGAAAAACATACGTAAAAGAGAGAATAATTTTCTTTTAAAATAGATTGTGCGTAGTTATACTTGTTGTTCATTGCCAATTGCTTGGATATTTATATGTACGTCTAAAAGACGCAAAAACAGTACTGAGTTGTATTTTTTTCAGCTTGAAATGCATCTATGAAGAAGTCGACAGTATTCTTATCAATGTAAGAAAAAGTAACAAATGATTTGTAATTCCATATGATAACATTATACATTATCACTAAATTACTCGAATCATATTTCTGCCATTTCATCCATCTGCACATTTTAACCATCAACATTTTTTTTTGCTTTAGGCGCCGCATAGCCTACAAACTCATTGGAGTCGCGAAGTATTTGGCTCATGTAATAAAAACTTGTTTAGTTTGGAGGTTGTTGAATACCTGGCAAAGTCCGACTATTGTACTCTTAACTGCTTTATTCTTGCCAATACGTTTTACACAGAACTTTCCACATGTGCATCTGCCTTCTGCTGATTTCAATACGAACGCAATGGTGGAAGAATTCCGTTTCATACGTAAAACAGTTGTCGAAACATGGTGAACTACCTTTCTACTCAATAACTCATTGTGAAAAGGTAGAAATTTGGAATTCTGGGTCACAACCAGAAGAACATGGGAAAGGTTAGCGATAATGTTCAAGGATAGCCAGCAGTTAACTAGTAAGAGATAATAAGTAACTCATACCCTTCACTACAATAGACTAATGATGTGCCACTCATTCAACAAGAACCACTGGACATGTAGTCGGCTGCGAGCAAAATATTCAATGTTTTCTTTGATACGTTTTCAATATTACGCCTTTCGTTTTGTCTGAAGCACAGTGGAACTTCATTTGAGCGGACCTTCTTTACACGACCAACCGCTCTTTGCACACCCCATTGCACACCACTACCCCATTTACATTACAGTAGCGGATCCGGGGGGGAGGGCTTTTAGGGGCCTGGGCCCCTAGCCCCTGTTAAACCACGTTTATCCGCCATTTTGGGCCCCCCGCTTTGCCTGTTAAAGCATGTTTGGTGACCATTTGCCCCCCCCTGTCGATCTAATTTCGAGATCCGTTACCTTTTTTCCAAAAATTTGATGGTGGCCCAAAGGAAAAGTCTACTGTACATGTGCAGCTTTCGCTCTGTGGACGTAAAGACATAAAGTTCGTCAGGCGTCAGCCTCGGCAGGTTGGATCTCTACACTGGGAGATTCTAGTTACTGACATTGGCAACAATATTTCAAACGACCTGATGCATACACCTAATAATTATTAGGCAATATATATCAGCATCATAAGTTGCAACTGTCGTTAACCCATTAACCTGACTGAGTAATAAATTTCATTGTAATGACTGTCATGGTATCCATTACATTTTTTCTTGTCTGAAATGAGGCCTAAGGTGAAAGTAGTTGTCTAAATCTCACCAAGGCTTGTGTGAGTCATTATGTCAGAAGATAATATGATCTACGTCTAAGTGGCAGGAACTCTGAATTATGAGTACTACCGCAATTATAAACACATCCAATGAAAAGTACAAAAGTCTGACAGAGCTTAGGTAAGCTTTCAAGTGTATGTTTTTCAGTTGGCCTCTTAGCCATCTTGGCCACACCCGAATTGCTTAACCACTTTCTTCATGCTTTACAAAGTCGCAAATGCCTATGTCGACAACAGAAACCTGGATCTGAATAGTCAATATTTTATCATATTTATAAATATGAACAAGAATGCTGCAGACCCTAAACCAACCTAACTTTTACCCTCATTTGTTCCCATTAGCCCTAATTTTTAACATCCATTGTGCTCATTTGTTAGCATCACGTCCACTATTGGCACTAATGCTTGCATCTTCGTCAGAGAGGGTACAATGTAGTATGATGAAGTACTAAATAATGAAGACCAATCGGTCCTTCAATAACAAAGAAAAACCTTCAGTGTATGTACAGTAAAACAATTACAATTGCTCTTATCAGTTATTTTGTCACAAAAGACGAGTTTTTAAGTACTCACGAAAGACACACCAGAAATAAGCATTATTTAGTCCTCCTCAACAAGAACGCATTTGCTATCCTGTATTGAGAGGGTATCAGGTGAAAGATTGTTAAGAGCAACGAGGAAATGTGATATGTCCACAAGTTTCTTCCGCAAAGATAGAAAACGCATCGTTTATTCGGATCGTTATCTCTATGGGTTAATGGAAACTTTGTTTACCTGTTTATTTATATTTAGAGCCATTCACATCTAGATTACCACCCCATGCTGTATATTTAAGTACTCGACTAACTACCAATTTGCCCAAAATATTAATAAATATTTCCGTCAAAAAATAATTGATAAAATGTCACGCTTGTAGAGAAGGCTTAGAAGCATAAGAAAACACTCGATGTCTACATTTCTCCCTCAATGATTTTCTTGTGGTAGAATGGAACAAACAAACCACTTTCTATTTCTTTCTGATCTCTAAATCCTATTCTTCATATACACCAGAGCTTGCAATTTGCTCTTTTTGCAACGATTGTGCTTCTTTTGTAAGTACTTTTTTAGTTTTCTGGCTTTGAGCTTGGATTCATAAAACTATCAAAGGGTGCTTTATATCTTACATTATCATACGAATATACGAATGCTGAGAAGTTTTCCTCCCACAAACATCTCATTATTATTGCGTATTTATTGAATTTTTATCAGCCCTTAACAGCAGCCAATTGACACACTTCTACATTTATTTTCACCTTAGTGCAATTTGTAAGTACTACTTCAACATGACCTACTCAGTAGGACATGAGTACTCATGATTTAATGGTGAGTAGAGGGCTAATGAGCCCAGGTGTTAAAGGATTAGACTTCAGTTAAAGTTACCACCAGGAGTGCTGCAGTCTAAAGCCTGCAGTTAGAGTTAACACCAGGGGTGCCACAGGCTTCCTGCCTTACACCTGCACCTGCAAGTCATGTGACAGTCTACAGACTATCCTATTGGTTAATTAGAGTTACACGTTAGCATCATTAGTAGCCATCTTTAATTATTCAGTTCAACTTGCACCTTTCATGAGAGTACATGTATTTTGTACCAGAGTTAATAAATTATATCTGAAGTCTAGAAAATCTCGTTCTAGTCTTTTTACACCAGGTGGATCACTTCATATTGTTATAAACATATTCCACCTTTAGATTATCCATCAAGGTGTGTGCACTGTGTGCTGGCCTTGTCTGTTTTAATTACCCCTTGGTTAGTAACCTTAAGGGTACATTACCCTCAGGCAGTGGGTCACCTGGTGACCTTTGACTAGAATCAGTTCACCTGACCCCTACTTGCTAAATATACCAAGAGAAGTTGATAAGACACTACAAGAATTCCCTCCCAGATATTTTTATTACGGACCGAGGTAGCTGCTTAAGATAATACCGATGTCTTGGTCAGCATGAAACAGTTCTAATTTGGATCTCTGTCAAATACGTACTGGTGTATTTACTTTAAAAATATTCCACTAAAGTTCTTGTTAATATTACTGTTTTGTAACATACCAAGTTTTACGACTACTAGACGTAACATAAAATTATTTTACGAAATTTATAAAACTTTGAATCATGTAATGCTTTGACAAATACAGTGCCACCTAAATATAGAAGGTTCGGTATTTTAGATCTTTACTGCTGTTTCAAGGTTGACCTGACCCAGCCTTAAAATTTATTCAG
Organism: Haplosyllis anthogorgicola; assembly: GCA_038406195.1. NCBI lineage: Eukaryota > Metazoa > Annelida > Polychaeta > Phyllodocida > Syllidae > Haplosyllis > Haplosyllis anthogorgicola. The sequence continues at coordinate 10,066 of JBCAUI010006349.1, forward strand.
CAGTCAATTTATACCAATCATGCCCTATCAACATGCCACTGAATACGGCCAAATAAACTGTTTATAATCAGGTGATATACCCAGGACACCGTAAATGGAAATCCAACATGACTTCAGGATTGATATACTGACGCATGGTTCATTTTGTAGGTTACATTAGCATTGTATTTTGACAGCATTGATACAGCGTGAACGCCGCTTATTTTCCACGAGAAAATTATACGAAGATAAGGATTTCTTTTGGGCACGACCCGTTAAACATGTGTTGTTTCTGTTTTCTACTTTATCAAAACTTAAGTAATGTATATGAATACTAATGAAGTTAAAGCGGTAACGTGATACACGTCAAAAGAAACTTTTTTTTTGCAAATGATGTATCTCTTGTGTTACTGTTAACAAACTGGAATAATAAGGAACGAATGAAAACTATTTAGTATAATAAATTACATACTCTCCCTGACATATATGCACAATTTAAAGTCCTTTATTTGTTATTGAAAATCCATAGGCATCTCACACATCTGATCTGGATATGATATTACATGAATCCATCCGGAGAGAAATGCGACATATCTCGAGCAGTGCAGTCTTCGTTGTGTTGACGGTTGTTAAGATATTCTGGATTTTTACCCAGATCTTCTCTCGATAATGCCAGCTGTGTATATTTTCATACTGATCAGTTGTTTCAACTACCCGTCTTGTGGTAATTGCACTTTGTTGTCAAGTTTTCATGTACTTACTCCAGATCCTGCTTTGCATACTGTCCTTAATCATTGTAAATGTGTACGCAGAAAATGAACTTCCCAAAAATCTGCGAAATCCTCTGTGGTGTTTCTTTCTTTTACAATGTCAACATTTCCATCCGGACACTAGTCTTCTCTTCTTCTTCTGGCTTTGAATCAACCTCTGGTGTTTCCCGAGTGCAAATTCAGTAGGAAGCAAGGTGGCTGTGTTTTGTAAACGTTATAGCACATTTGTTTATGATATTCATGCATGTATAAAGCTCCGTGTTTTGCCTATATGCCAGGGAGACCCCATGTTGCTGCTGCTGATGGCGATGGTTGTTGGGCTCTTGACTGCGGTTCAGTATAACATGGCAGAGATGTACACAACTGAGTGAGTTTTGAGGCCACGCAAATGGCATTCACGGTTCCATTCGTTAGAGTGGCGGTTTCAAGGTTTCTCTTCAGAAGTGCGCACATTGAAGCCTACATCCACCTTTTCTTGGCTATCGCCCTAAAGTCCATGAAATGAACAACATAAAAAATGTTGAAGGTGGCGTACAGAACGTGCGCCCCCCTCGGATCGACCACTGTGTTTGTTATTCCACATTCATTGCTTTCCTCTTGATTGTCTGTAAATCTGATGGCACTTTGCAAAGATTTCGCACAACGTATTTAGCTTATAGCCAGTTTGGTGGATTATAATCCTTTCTTTAAACATATGAAGAATGCTTGTCTTGACACATGATATTCGTCCAGCCAATACAAATATGTAATGTGTAAATGGTGGATCAGTATCTTTTGTACCAATGAATCCTGTAACTTCAGTAGAGACACACTGAGGTATGTTGTATTGTCCGAGTTGTTACGTTTTAAATTTACTTTGTACATAAACAATAATTCGTCTTTGGAATTCGTTCAAACAACTACAGGACAATGCAGCCCCTGAAAATTATTTCCTATTGTGAACAATGCAATTGCATGCTGTGTATTTTACTTTAGCAATCCAGTCGGATTCCACTATTTTCCAAATTACAGAAACGAGACGAATATTTCATGCTCCGCTACATCAATTGTTCGTTTCAACTGAAAAAGGTATACCAAAACAAACTACAAGCAAATCTAATATTACAGGCCCTAGAAGTATTATGCAATAGACAAATATAGAAATGAGATACTACTTACTCAATGCCTTTGCATGAGTAAGATGATATACTACTAACTCAGTGCCTTTGCATGACGTAATGGGACAGTAGTCTTGGAATAAAATTCCGTATTCATCTACGTATTTTGAGGGACAAGGAAACACACTTAATATATATTTACTTTATATTGCTTTTTTCTACTTTCATTGGCTTTGCCCTTACAATAGTAAAATACATGAAAGAAGTCCGGGATACAGTGAAACAGGTCTGTCTGGCAGACGCACAGAAACAGCTTGTGAAATTCATGTGTGAACCTCACCCAACAATCAATCTTCACTCCGAATTGTAACAATCTCAGACTGAGCTACTCCCCATCAGCAGCAAACTCGACCTTTTCATGGATTATGCTACTAAAGTACCTAAATACCCATATTACGTACAGTACTGAAGTAATTACCAGAGTGGAAAAGATGCCATTACGACTAAACGAGTTAAATGTCACAATCCATCCGAACTGACAATGTACACGAAGTAAAATAGGGACACATAGTGTTGGAGAAAAATAGACGTGAGCCTGAAGTTGGCATAATTAGAATGATTTAACAATAGATCTACATCCTAAATTTAAATATTGAGATTCATAAAATTCAGAGAAGTATTACCCCGCCAATTTTAGTTAATATTTTAACGTTTTGTTCTTCACATTTCGTCAGTTATGTTTCACATTTCCGGAAATACAAATTATTCAAATAACGATTACATTGGTCCTACACCGACAATTATACATCCCAACTATGCCAAGGAAAGCTCTTATTATGATGCAAAGATAAATATGCCATCCATTTGCTAAAGTATAACTTCATTGTTTTTTCATTGTAACAAATATACACATATTACACTTATGTTCCAGTGTATTTTCGCTCACATACTTAGATCTATTATTTCCGCACTGTATTATGTTTTCCTATTTGATCAAGGAGAGAGCCCAACGGACATTAATGGAAGATAAAAATGACCAAACATGGCTGCCTCTGAAAAACTCTAATAAATTCGAAAGGTTTGGAAAGGGAGAATTCCGCGCTGTCATAGTGACAAGCATAAAAATACGGTGTGAAATTTGAGATTTTCAGGATCTGAAATTCATCTGAGCTCGGTGATGCATTTTCACTGGTAACATAGAATGAAGTATTCGCACATGCACATGTGCAGATGATCTTTGGTGCACGCAGACGGTACAACAGGTTACAGGGTGGAAGTCAAACAAACTCTGCTGTAATGGTTATGCTACTCATCGGGTGCCAGGTATGAGACCAGCTGGTAGTGACAGATGGTAGACTTCACCTCTAATCAACCACACGCAGAATTGTGCCCATAAGTCACTTGAGGGTATCAGTAACATCCACAGAGCCTTAAGATCCAATTCCTAATTAAAGTATTTTTAGTTTGCCCAAGTTTGAAGTAGAACGCCACCAGTAGCTTTGCATTCTGTTATGCTGTTGTTATTGGCATTATCTCAGTAATGTACGCGATCAAAGAACGTATTGATGATGGAAAGGATGCGTTTTTCAACAGGACTGTAGCATGAGACCTGGTCTGTAACATTGATCCTTTTTAGCTCAGACATACTATTGATGATCAAGGTATTGCATTGCAATCGATAATATGTACATATATATAAGAAATGAGAAATAGATCAATGTAAGAATATACTGGAGTAAAAATCTGTCATCACTGAGAAGATAAACGGTGAATGCAATCATGCAATCTAAACCATGGATTGAGATTTTGTGCCCAATACGATAAATTGCAACGCGTCTGTTTTACGGTAAACCTATACGAGTAACTTTCTCTTAATTAACAGACACCAAGGTCATCATTTAACTTTGATATGAAAACCAGACAATCCTTTCAATTTGTCCAGAACCCACAAAAACGAACTGATTAAAGAGCTATGCACACAAACTGGAAAGAATGAATTAAGGAACAATTAGTTCGCGTATATTTGAATCTACCTACTTCATTAACGGGTAGGAACTATTTGAAGGCCACATTGTGAGGAGCTGGTTAACCTCAATACCACAAAGAGGTATTTCTCAGGTTGAGTAAATAACGCTGTCGGAAGACTGAGCTGTAGATCTTGTGTTCGTTCTTTTTACCCACTGACGGTGGTGCTTTTCTACCGGGTGTGCTTTCAATTTTCACTGCCGAATTCCAAAGCTATACTCAATTTACAACTTCTACCAGTTCTGCCGGTACTCATCGACTGGTCTTTTTTCTAGGTTGCTTGTTATCTAGGTCATTTGTAATAGATACTGTTTTGCGCTTTTTCTGACAAAAAGGCAAGTCTGGTACGGTTACCAGTATTGTCGATACATTGGCCTACAATTGCATCTATTGTTTCTGGTTCTAAATATCGAAAACGGCATTGGTCTTTTTTAAAGTTTTACAAGCTTTAGGAATTCTATTCCGAGGAGGAAAAGAATATTGATTCTAAACTACAGTATTTCACGTCTGCTTTTACTTGCGTCAACAGTACAGGGTAAATTCCTACGTTCCCAAATTGATTTAATTTTTTCTGAGCTTTTTCAAACAAGTAAAAGGCATACTCCTGCAGTAGCCAAGTAGAACAGTTGTAGATGTTCAATGTCTCACTTATGTTTAGATAACTTTCCGCCCATCTGCAAAATTTTACGTGTGTCTGATACTGCTGATTCCAATTTGTTATCTATCAACAATCCTATATTTTACATCACACGGGATCCATGGGAAGGGAACTTTTTCCAGATCCCAGCAGCTCATGCAAGTGTTAGTGATTTCAAATATTAAAATATATAAGCAGTGAAAAGATCTATATGGAGAAAACAATAAATATATACGATGATGCCAGATTTACAATGGAGGTTTTCGGAATTACGATAGGGTGAATTTGCCTTATTAGACGTTCAAGTTTATACTATTATCAGTAAATAATTCATATTGGCCGGTCAAATCTTGATCAAGGATTTAAAATTAATCATTTACAGAGACATCCCCCCTTTAATTTGGACAAACAACCTAATTAAACGGATAAAACCAATTCGAAAATCATCTAGAAGTACAGCAAGCCTTTCTTTCTAATCCACAAGGATAATATACCTGAGAGCCACCAATCTTATTTCCAAGATTTAAATGAACAAGCAATTAGGTATAAATCATTCATCCATTTCATTGGCACAACGTCAAGTTGAAGGGCAGACAGCTAATTCCTAATTATATGACTAAAAGCGTCGGAATTTTAAACACCAGCTTCAAATTATACAATGATCTCGATTATCCAAAATGTTAAGTTACATTGACAGGTGTAAGTACTTTATTCTATTCAGTTTCAGTAAATAGTTTGAAGCTGAGGCTGTTTGTTTACGGCTGGGATTATTACTGATACCCAAAATGTAGAGCCATGAATGACAAATTCATACTCTGAATGCAGCGGAATGCATCAAAACAGTGGTGATCAAACTTGTTTAATATTTGTAAACATGTGATAACAAACTGAACCACACATCTATCAACAATTGCAATTCATTTTATCTCTGTCAAAGACTGGGATTTGGGAAGTTGATTCACTTCTATCTGATTGTTTGGCCGCTGCTCACTGAGCTGCTTGGAAAGAAACAAATTGAAGGCAACAAATTCAAGGTTTTATCTGTCGTATTCACTCAGTGGCTGATACGCGTGTGTGGGCCGTAACCCTGTACTGGTCAGTAACCCTTTCCACCTGGGATCCCCTGTTACTTGTATTAGATACCCAGTGATCACTGATCAAACCCTCTTACAAATAATGTTCTCCAATGATAGATCTATATTGGCTATCACTTGAAAGATCTGTTACCTACCCATGAATGAAGGGAACATGATCATTGTATTGAGTCAGACTAAAATGTACTTGTATCTGAAGCATTGAACACCTTGATGCTTCACACAGTCATGTTGTTCCAAGCTGCTTGATATATCATACACCTCCATCGGCGCCTGTCCTAAGAACTAAAAATGACCTGGTAAGAAACAAATGCATTTAATCATGTTGCAAGAAATTATGGTCTCCATTTTAGAAGTCACTGATACCCTATGTGTTGGACTTGGGTTGAATTTGCTCATGGGTGGATGTTTGCAGTCAGCTACAATTCTCTCATGCTATTGATTATGGTAAAATTACTAAATGTCCGTCACTTTCAACATCATCTGTGATCAATTATTGGCGGTGACGGACAAAACGTTGAGCTTTACCCAAGGAATGTATCCTTGAGATTTATCTAAGCTCTAACAAGATGCAACGGGCCAGGAAAACCAATAAAGAAACTAATGACTGAAACGAGCTAACAGTTTACGGGGACGATAAGAAACACATGAACCATTTTTTTGCCCCATAGATCAAGTATTCGCGATGTAATTTGTGAATGGAGAGTGAAAGAAAAACGTCAAGACCGTATCTTTATGACAACCTAAATCTTCTTCCCCTGCTTATCTTTCAAGGAGACTCAAGAGTTTCACAACAATAACAGTAACAACAGGCTAAGCTTGTACATGAGTACACATACATTCATTGTTCTAAAGATGTAAAGTTTGTAGAAAATGTCAGATTTCTTATGTAAAATATAGCTGGCTTTAGCAAAGAGCAGCTTGAATCGTACACATGTAAAAAAACACGTATGAGCGGGCTAAATTCCAATCATGTGTGCTTGCCAAATCTAAATTTAAAAACTGAGTTTTGATAAGTCTAAAGAGCAATGTCGAAAATAGCTACCAAGATCGAGATGTTAAATACCAGCTTGGAAATAATGTATCGGTCATTTTAACGGAAATCGTAAAGCACCATTAGAGCCTATTATTCCAAAAATTGCTTGTTGAAGCAGGACACCTTATATAAAAGGTAAATTTATTTCCAAATTCTGCAAGCAAGTACTAAACAATTATTCCCACTTTTTCTGTACATGATGCCGGTTGGGCAATACTGAGGCTTGTAATACTGAGCAACATCGACAACATTTAAATATACATATTTACATAAATGAGTACATAGACATATATATTGTATACAATATTGTCGGACATGACTCATTTTAGGTTGTTATCTTGACTCCGTAAGTAACCAGGCTATTGAGTTAAGAAACACCATACGAGGTATTGTCCATTCTCAGACCAAACCCACACCTGGTAAAACATCCCGTCAAAAGAAAGCACACTTTGTGACATCTATGGCACAAAGGAGAGTCTGATGCCGACATTCATAACCAAACAAAAAATCCTTTGCAAACGCTTTTGGGAAACTGTAACATAGAGAGCGAATGATGACAATCCGTGATTGTACAGAAGTAAAATTTGCGCGTTTCATATGTGTACAAACACTTCAAGTTAGTGTATGTCTCCCACCAAGAGAAATGAACATCATCGTTTCAATGTATTCATGAATGTGGAAATTATTTGAGGAAGTAAACCTTTACAGATGGTTGTTTGCCGGTGGTTTACAGTTGAAGATGCACTACTTGTTTAGACTCAGTTAACTTTAAGGGATTTCAGTCTTTTAAGATTTCTCTTCCTGTGATTGTGCACTTATATACTTTTTATGACTCTAATTGCAAATGCATAGTCAATACAGACCCAAGTACCAAATCAGTCCACTTCAAACATGACCTAGACTGGCAGTTGACCAAGTATGTTTAGGCACAGATTCGAGTCCACTTACAATGGATCATTAATCCAAATTAGAATATTACATGTCAAAAGGTTAATTGGTGCTACTTTCATTAAAATTACATTTAGGCATCCAAAGGTTAAAACATCTTTATCAGTTCTTCAAAAGCCTTTATTTAATTATTAGGCTTGGAGGTTGACTGGCGCCTGATGTCAATTTCTAAATTTAAAGTTGGGACAACACATTGCACACAAAGTTATTGAAAGGGATATAATAACTTATTTTGCAAAGTTTATCATTGCTATTTTAGTCCCTGAACATTGACTTTGATATTATGCAATTGATTTCCGAAATGCATACACATCTCCGATATTGACAGAAAATCTGAATTTCGTTTCCACTTTTGCTGAAACGGCACGCGATTAAAGCTACAAATGTAGTAATACTTATTGGTAGACATGCTACAAGATAAGTTAACATGAACAGGTAACACATCATTACAATCTTACAAATAGGTGAAATGGATCAACCATAATAAACTGGATGAAGTATGTCAAGTGCTTTGTGCCTGGAACAGCAGTAGTGCAGCCTACCACACGGAGATACCTAATCCTGTACCAAGCGCTGAGATTTAGCAACATCGCTCTGAGATGTTGCCAGATGAGTATTCGGTTACCAGTAAACGGTTATCCGATCTCAGTACCCATGTAACACCGGTGGTTACAACCTGTATAGTATATACCGTTCATATCGCTCATGAATAATGACTATTATCTCACGTTTGTGCATGGTAATTACAGTACACAAATGTATTATTTAAACATGTGTCTAACCAGTATTGCGAAAGTCAATTGCGATGTTACTTTGTGGACGACATGTGAAAGCTTCATTCAATAGTGCTTGCTATCGGAGCAAATAACAAAGTTGGCACAATTTTATTAGGAGAAGCTGGTACATTTACAACTAAACCTTTGTGCCCCATAAGTAGATGGCAACATTAGTTTTTGGCCTTTTAAAATTAGTTTAGATACATTAACATGAATTCTTATTAAGACCTTATTAAACTGCATAAATTGATTAAACATGTTCATGACTAGTTTCCATTCTAAAATAATACAATCAGTGTCCAAGTAAATACTTATTTACTTTCTTTGTCCGCTCTCTCTATGTCTGACGCAATTGACTTCGCTTCATTTAACTCCTACTGTCAGTTAATTACACTGAGTGACACACAGAGATTAATTATAAAGAAACTACTATTGTTTTCACCTGGCAAATTGTCAGGCAGATCTCATCATTGTAAATACATGTATACATATAGTGGTTTTTTTCATTGTGTTTTAAACTATTATCCAAATATTTTAACAAATTACATTTTTCAAAGGAAAATGAAAACCTCTGCAGGTGCATAGGGTTTGTTTGTGATATTGGACTGTATCCATTCTGCCGACGAGCCATTTTAGACATTTTACCCGAAGATCCTTGTCTCACATTTGAAATCATCCTGAACATCAATATCAAATATACATTTTGAACACCTTGCACAGCATGAATTGGAACAAATTTCTGCATTCGTTATCACTTGGTTTAAGGACTTTCTTCATTTTTTAAAATTCGTTATGTCAAAGTGCGATAGGAATTGTAATCCAAACAATTAAATAAAATAATTTTATTATAAAACAATCGTGTTACACAGGCGGTCAGCCGGTACAGTGTAGGTAGAAAGGTGATGAATTGCCCACGGGCCAACCGTATATGTAAAGATACTTTGATGTTCAATGGTCACATCACTTAATTGCGTATTTATCACGTCAGCTCAGGCAAACAAAAACACCCAAATGAGTGTCTATTTGCCAAATAAAATGTTCTCAGATTTGGTAAATGACCGTTTTTCTTACACCGTATTAAGCAAATTGCCAGTTCAGACAAGGAAAAGGACATAAATTTTACTTTTTGTTGTGAAGTTTCATTTTGCGATGGCGTGTTAGACGTACTCCGTGATTCAACTGTTGAAATGTCAAAGGAGACAGTTCTGTTTATTTTCATTGTAACTTCTGTATGCAAAACACAAAAAAATTCGTAATTCTCTCATAAAACCTACATATTTACTTAGATGAATGTTTTACGTGTAACTATGTGTAACAATGGATAAAACAGCCATTAAAATACCATAATGCAACTTTGGTAAAACAATGTAATAGCACAATTACGAGTTTTGTAAGAATGTTGTGACACTTCATAAAATTCCATTATCTGAAAAATTCATGAACTTCTAAAGATTACCTTTTTTTCAGAATCACTTCGATCATAAATAAAGATGAATGTTATGACTTCAAATATTGCAAGTATTATAGGTCTTATAGATGTTCAACGAAAATAGTCCTATTGTAGTAATCAATTATCCTTCTAGTAATTGGCAATACACTTTTGTTTTCTTTGTAAAAGCACATTGTCAACCTGATGATCAAGTCTTATGAAAATAAATATTCATCAATCATGAAATGAGAACTTACCTCAACCGATGAAATTCAAATCATTGAAAACTATCCAGTTAGTCCAATTAAGACAGTTTTTGTAATACGTTTTGTAAACGTTTAAATCATTCCCTTGAAACCTTGCTCATTAGCCAAGCACTTTACAGGGAATGTGTGAATTGGCCTTAACAGGTAAAACAAGGCTCCGATACGGAGCATGTGGATTAAGCCTGGATTTAGCAGCACTTTTTATCCGTCTGATTGAGGTATTGAGGTTTGGACATGTGTTTGCTGGGATGACAGCTGACAGCCGAGGTGAACTCTTATGTGACAGCATTACCATAAACAGAGAGTTATCAAATGAGGCTCCCATCTCGGTTTTCTTGGTGGGGCATAAAACATAATCAGATCATGAAATTACTATTAAAAGTTAACGTCCGAATTTCAATAACTCAGCATGAAATTTTTAATTCACTTTCATGCTGAGTTATTGAAATTCGAACGTTAACTTTTAATAGTAATTTCACGATCTGTGCTTCAATGAAAACGTAAATGATGTTGGTTTACTCCCTGTATAACTGATATATTTGTTGTTGAGAGACACTGACGGCTATCTTATTTATCTTTTTAGAACTTTATTTTACTAAGGTTGTAAATGGTTAGATTTAAATTTTTAAATTATAAACTAAAAATTCTGAAAAAACCGCTGAATTTAACGGCGATTTTTGGGACTGAGATAGGGTCGAAATTGAAATCGCAATAATCACTAGCGAGGGTAATTTTACCTCCACTATTAACAATTATACATTTTTAGCAATCATTTCTATAAATAGCTAATACTAAATGCTAATCCTAGAACTAAACACTAAATATAATACTAAACATTTTGTCTAGTCAAACTTTTCATTCTTCAAAATAGCATCCTCAAATCATTCCTTGCTGCACAATACACTTTTCTTATTTAAATACCAAATAAGTTACAATTGTACACCCGCCATCTGCCCCAGTTAGCAAACAGACAGCTGATATGTATGACCCAGGGGTCAGACACACGGCCAATGCACTTCATATACGGCATGCTTCACAATGCATACCTCATGCGCCTATGCGCTCACATTACTGTGTAATTATTTACTGGAAACATCCAAGTGACTTGACTTTAAAATAAACATTATTGTCAAAGTGATTTATTTGGCAAAAAAATTAAAAATGCATTTTTTCCTTCTGAGCAAGATATTTGCCATGAGTATAACTTTTGTCAAATAAGAATTGTTGCTCATTGTGAATCTAAATGTACAGGTTTTGTATTTTGATAACCATTGTCAGAAAATCAGTGTCAGTATTAAAACCATTGGTGATATTGGACATTTTCCAACAAAGTAAACCAATTCAATCAGTTGGTTACAATATCCTAGTGACCTTCAATACAAAGTCAACTACCAAAAGATGTACATTATTCTTCCCTAATCCCCAGTGTTATCATAGACTTAACCCTTAGCTAAAAACGATTCCAACGGAAAGCAAAAGATTTTTGTGACCACCTTGAGTCATGACATAAGAAAGTGCCCCGCATACCTGGGGCATTTTTGGCGGATAACTGTTCATCACATTTTTTCGTGGAAGATGTTTTAAATTTCATCTTAGTGTCGAATAGCTACAATCGGTTATGGGGCGGAGTGAATGCACAGAGCAAGCGAAAGCTTAAAGTCATTCCTTAAACATTTATTCCTTCTTTAAAATAGTTCAACAACACTTTGATAGCAGTTGGAGACAATGGTTAACATTCAATAATGTTTAGGAACAGCTGAGGCAGATATAGCATGAATTACTCTGCCAAAGATACAAATAAAAATAGGCATAAGAACTAAGATGCAACAGACATTTGAATGAAACTGTACTGTTCCAGACAGCATAAAAGAAGATGAATGCAATATTATATGCAATTTGGCATGGAATATGGTCTGAACGTGAAATGACACTAATATTTAAGACATTTGGGACTGATAATGAACACGCAAAGCCAACAAATTTACACAATTTGGAAACTGGTCACATTGACCACAATGTGTTTTAAATGAATGTAAGCAATACTCCTTGCTCAGGAACCCCCTGGGATATACCCCTCACCATTGGTACAGATATACTATCCATATGGCAAATTAAACTGAACTCATTGGCATTTGGCGAAAAGTGATCAAATGAACCAGATTCGAAGTAGAATCAGCTTATCCTGTAATGGATATGCTTAAATATGACATGCAAACTGAATTAAATCAACAAACTTCAGGTGTTTCTATCAGAAACAACTGAAAATGACCCAAAAGTTCATGAACTCCTGAAATACCTTACAA
>JBCAUI010006350.1:0-10171 GCA_038406195.1 Haplosyllis anthogorgicola
GGGGCGCCCCAATTTTTACCCGATTTTAGCGCAAAAATCCCCAAAACTGCATGAAAATGAAGAAATTTTGGCCCGTAAGGGGAGGGGGGGCGCGCCTCCCGCCCCCCTAGGTCCGCCAATGCTGTAGAGGGACAACAGAAGAGCAAAACGTCTTCCAACATAACAGTATCACAAACTACGCTACACAATTTTGACAAAAATCGAAAGTACAAACATTAAAATTATTAGTGTGACGTAATCCTTTGACATTAATTCCAGTGCATTTTCGTAACTTTAAATAACACAACCCTCAAAATTTAACCCATCCTATTCCAAGAAATTGATGCGTTAAGCATTGAATTATACTGGTTTATTACTTAATGCCACGGTATTGGCATTACGTAATAAACCGACATAACGCATGATGAGTACAGTTATTCATCTTGTTGCGTTAAGGATGGACATTAAAATCTATGAAAACGAACTGTGACTGTCAATGTCCCCTCGAAAAGGAGATAAAATGTGTAACCAGAAAACTACAGTAAAATCTGCATTGGGCGAACAACCTGATATCGATGGCAAAAAGTATGACAGTAGGTTCAGCCAAGGTACTAAATACTAAGAAAAAGTAATTTTGGTGATCCAAAATCAGAACGCAGATGACATGCAGTTCGTCCAATGGATTGCACTTCCAATGGAGAGTTTACTCTACACTTTGATTAATTAAAATGTATAAGTGTTAGACAGCTTTCTGGCCGGGGGTGTATCAAATTGATACGTCCAACCATTTTGAGTTCAAACCATCATTGTACCTACGAAAACCGCAGGCTACTTAGTAGTTATTGCAGTTTTCCAGCCCAAACGACTCTGTTCCAATTATGAAATCAACAGGATAGCGAAACGATACGATGTGTAAAATTAATGTCACCTGCATACAATAAGTAGTTGTCACATTTCTTTGCCATTTTCATCGAAAATGTGATATATATCTGGTTAACTATCTCGCCATCAATACAATATGGATCTACCAATAGAATGCTTCAAAAAAATTACATCTAAAACAAATTTTGGTCCCATTTTGGAAGTTAATCATATGTGGCGTACAACAAAAAAATGGGATAAAATTTCAGGGTGAAGCTATGAGTGGATATTGACGACCATAAAGGCTTGTAATACTGGTGTTTATGTGGTAGGTTCAGCCATTTATGTAAATATTGTGTCTGTATAAAAATATAACATAATAAGATATAGATCTAATCTAAATTTATTTAAGAACCAGATGCACAGTTGGAGTACAGACTATCCCTAAAACATAAAACTAGGCTATTTAATTGGTATAAAATACAGTATACCAAAATTGTCAATTTCGGATTATCGTTGCGCGACCCTTATTAAGTAATAAATATAAACGAGACAGCATCTTACCTGGCACTAAGTCCTAAGACCAGAGTGGAAAATATCGCAAGGTTCAATACAAAGGTAGACATTGTAGGTCGACTTGCATTAACGCGACTGGGACCTCTTTTCTCGTCTGTTTTCTGCTGTAAACTGTAATGTTGAATTATGAAATTACTTTTTTGAAGGAAATTCGGTAATTACTCGAAAAATAACCTGTAAAATAGACTATATCGCAAAACATATGGGTCACTCAAGTCGCCATCTTGAAGTTTACGTCATAAAATATAATGCGTCAAAAGTAACGTCAAAATATTAAACGTAACGTCAAAATGTTGCCCAAATTGAGCAAAGGTACTTGAATACAAACGAGCCGCAGTCTAAACATTTGTCCATAATATCACTTGAATCCTAAGATCATGACACCATTATGCAAAAATTAATTTATACGGTGCAACAAATACATGTCAAATGTTGAAAGTACTTTTCAAGTGCGTTTTAAATGTTTTTGTCACATTAATGGATTATGCATAAAAGCTACACCCTCTTTTGGGATATTTGCTGAGTTCACACCCACACATACCACATAAAGAAACCTTTATTCCATCTCCAACTTCTGCAAATCTTTATTTTTATCAACAGGGATTTAAAAGTGCACAAGACCCCGAACAGACCAATGGTTGCAGAGAAACATATCGACCTCAGGAAAAATATTTGCATAAATTTCAAAATAAATACATCCATTTGTTACATTGCGCAATAAATTTAGCTATTTTGAAAACGTTATCACGAAATACATGTATCATGAAAAAATAATGCCCGAAAGGTTGTTTTAGCTTTGTACATATTTAGTTTTCTTTTCTGTCTTTTTTAAAGACATACAAAATTATTTTAATCAATGTTATTTCAGCCTAGTAGACACTTTTAAAAATGGTAAGACACACGACATGAAGGGTGATCTACCTTCATAGGAGAAACGAACAGTACTTGACTAACCGATTGATTAAAGAAAATTATGCAATTGTCATAATAACAGTCATCATTCAATACATTACAATGTACAATTTAGGTATTGCTTTAATGGGCTCAATTTGTAGCCCTCATGGAGCCTGAATGATGGGAATCATATCTGTCACAACAATTATCTCTGTGCATTTTATCTGCATATTATAATGCTTCCGAACAGAATATTTATTTGTAATATCTATGGGGATTTAGAAGGGTTAAATTGCTCAAATTGATACATGTATTTAATGTATTTAATACATGTATTTAATTTATGTGTAACTTAATGATCCTTTGAAAAAGTACAAATGCATCATTACTACTTTCAAAGAGGAATCAGGACGTCACAATTCTTTCATAGTTTGACAGCAAATATTCTTAACTCAACTTTAATTGTTGAATTTAATATTCAAGTTTACATTATTTCTAGTATTAAATTATCTTATCATTAGGAATACTGAAACGATACTGTTTAAAGCAATAAATGCTACACAATATATATGCATATGAAAGTGTTGAATATCAGGCTGTTGAATCGATCCTCCGCATGTCAAACCACGACAACAAAACATGAAAATTTTCAAAAATTTAATCAAAATATAGAAAGAAAATGGGTAAGGTAAAATGACTAGGTATGCAAACAAGGGACCAGCCATCGAAAACCACAACTATTTCTTATAATAATAAAATAATTATAAAATTATTGCAAGTAAAGTTTGGAAAATTTTGCAGAGGCTGAAATGGTCTTCATTTTATCTATTTATAAACTTATCGGATATTAATACATGTCTTTGTCATCTATTAATTGTTTCAACATAATTAGACATCAATGCAATTAGACATTGTCTCCATCTGCCTTACATACCCTTATATATGCATATGTTGTATATGGAGAACCTTAAAGGGCACACTGTGCTTTTTGCGTAAACATAAAATGATCAACTTTTCAGCAGATGGTGCAACACGTGGATTTTTTAGGGCAACAGTAACGTAGACTGTGTGGTGGACCAAGTCGGTAGTCTTTGTGGACTGACTGTATGTAGATAACAGTTCCTAGAAATTCACACGGAAAACTTGGCGACAAAAATGTAAATAAACAGATTTCAAGGTAAATATTTTAAAACCTCAAAAGCTAACGTATTTTACTGAGAGATTTTTTTCACGGACATCTTCCTTGTCACCAACACGGACATCGACTTCGTTTATTTTGTTCTGTGGATGATACTCTCAGTAACTATAAACAAAATATCTATGAGCGGTTCTCCAAAAATTGCAAAATGTTTCATAACGGTCTTTTTTCATCACATAGTTATCAAAGCGCCGTGACACGTTACATTTTCATAAAGTTCTATGTGGCGGATTTTTTTTTTAAAGAATATTCTGCCATTTTTTGGAGAATCGCTTATGTATTGCACACTTGTTATATGAATACATGTACTGAACAAAATCCAACATGTTTTGCCTGTGGTCACAAGTGGTGATATTCCAGTTTATCTAAGTACAAATGTATTTGTATCTTTTGTTACAGTAAACGACGAAGTACGACAAATGTCTTTGATCCTTTTTTCATGCTACACGTTGTAGTCACGCAAGAGAAGATTAGTGCTGGAACGTTTCGATAGAATAACCTACAAATAGAACGTATTATCACCAAAAGACGAACCTTCATACTCACCACTATCTATCCCTATCCATGTCCTTTCCTTTAACTACGTCGCTTTTCAATTAGGTGATTAAGTGTTTCTTAATTGGGGCCAAATGTGACTCAATATGTTTTCTTTTAGTTCCTTATGTGTACACAGCTATGTTAAAATTGCCAGTTCAGTTTTTTTTTATCTGGCATGTTTTGACGTAGGAATAACTATTAAACAGAAATAGGCCAAAGCAATTTATTTCTGTGCTCTGACATTGTTATTGGCTGTTGGATCTCCGGTTTAATTTCTGACAGCTGAATTAGATATTACATGCTCACTTTTGTTCATCGCTGCACTAAACATATGACACGCTGTCTTTTTATATCGTTTCGACATGCCGTTGAATATGGAGTATTGATTTTATACAGTTATAACGAAGTTTTATATAAAGGAAAACCACCTGCACACTAGTTGACTTTCTGCTTTGAATTTAAATCGATACGATTGGCCTTAAATATGATTAATGCCCTGCATTATTTGAATCCTTAAAATGTTTTAAACGAGTTTTAATGCTATGAAGTGAAGAATTACTTTAATCGGCTAGTGTAATCTGACTTAAAATAGTTTTGACGATACAGGTATATGCATACACATGAAATGCCCTGTGGTAAAAATACTCTCATTAAAACAGTAAGTTTTCTCACCAATGAGAGCATATAAAAATGGATTTAATTGTACCGTAGAAGATAAACAATTGTGCGAGAGACGTGCTAGGGAAACACATTCGAGTTTGGTTTAGCCTATTGACCATGCTCCAATGAGCATGTTTTGGATGCCAAAGTGGGTCGCCGCACCAGTGTTTTGCGTTGACACATATGAGGACAAACATAAATGGGATCGATACTTCATCTCTCTCTTGCTGTATGCTTGTACATCACAAATTTAATACGACCTAGGAAAAATACAGTGCCAAGAATTTAACTTTCTTGAGAATAATCACAAAAACTTTCTCCCATTAAAAATTATGGCTCGTTCAGAACGTACGTTTTGGATTCTTGAAACGATCTCGTGCATTTTTATATGTCATACATATATTACAACATATTTTGTTAGTCTAATTCGGCAAATTTGCCTAGTTGGCTGAAATATGCCATACATTTATGCAAAAAGGCAAATTCCCCTAATTAGGCAAAACTTTAGACGATTTAGGTAAATTTGCTAAATCAACCTAACAAAAACACATGGAAAAAAACCTTGAATGTCTGTCAAGCACAGCCAAATCCTCCCCGGATTACATAATTTAACCTTAAAACCAGAACTCGAACAGCAATTTGTTCACAACTGCGATGCGTAAATTTGCTTTTAGAACCAAGATATTGCCTCTTTTTCCAGAGGATGAAATTTCGTTGAAACCTCTTGATTTGAGAACAATAGGAATTCACACTGTGTTGTGCTGGTGCTGAAAGAAGAGGACCAAAGATTTTATTGTAGGTCTCACGAACAACTCAAGAGCTGCAAATAACGATTTCCTTTCGTATCCATCCAGTATCATCGGCGGCTTATTTAGAAATAAATATAAAAATAGGGATGAAAAATAAGATTAAAATGTATCCCATAATTACGTAATTGTAATTGTAGTAGTGTTGATTCAGATAGAAGCATTGATACAGGTTTCTGACAGTCCTTTGAGATATGATGGTTTTTCATCTGAAGAAATTGATTTTACAATATATATGTAAGTGGACAATCAGAATTTTACTTGCATGCATGCATATTTGATGAATCATGTAATGACATGGTTATTTTTGATGAATTATTCGCAGGCTGAAATCGTCTTCATTCCTATTTGGTAGCTTTAAAAAGAGAGCCTTACAGGAAAGCCTTACAGTGAAATGAATGGGACTCGTATTAGTATTTGTGAGTCAATTGTAATAGAAAAATGTGATTTATATTACAACATGTTAGAAAAAACTTTAATATAAATCTGATGAAAATTTCGTTTCTTCTTCCGAAACCTGGGATTTATTCATTGTGCGTTTTTGCACAATACGGTTTAAATAAGGATTTCATCAGAGGATGAAATTTCTATCATTTTGGAACAATAGAGCATGAAAAGCACAGCGTGAAATTCTTTCGTTCTCTTTTTTGTTCTCTCCGTTACCAAAATGATAAGAATTTCACCAGCTGAATTTGACAAATACCTCTATCTAGATCTATTTTGCATTGTATTACATTCTATTAAAAATTACTTACAGACATAAAAGTATTTTATGAAGGAAAATTTAAAAGTATGTATTTTAATAGTTTATATAGTTGAGTTGTCTGTCGATACAACTGATGTGTTATTACTGTGAATATCACCCGAAGACCTGGTTTTCTTTTTACCGCATATTATCGCCTTCAAGGCAAACTGATACTCTTTATATTGTATTAAATAAATAAATGGATTAATAGTACAATTAACGCAAATCATTAAAACAAAAAATTGAAAAACTGGATCATCCCAATTCACTTCGAAACCGAAGTTAAATAACAAAACCCAAATTTGATTTCCAGCCCAACATATGATGAAACAGACCCCAACTAATACTAATGTTTTAATTGTATTTCTCTTTGCCAGTTCGTAGTTTTTCTTTCTCATCTCCGTTGCAGCATTTACCGTTTGATTTTGGCTTTGTTCTCTTCCCTTACTGTCAGTCAAAATGTCATTATCCAGTTTTCTCGCAAGAATCCAAGCTATCCTACCATAGACGAATGTTAATATGATAACTGGCATAAAAAATGATACAAAACTTAAATAAATTCCGACTGCTTGCTTGGTTTGTAAATCTGGCCAAACAGTATACAGCATACAAAATCCATTTTCGGCCTAAAATGAAAGTGAAATAAGACAACAAATTTTCAGAGGCTAAAATTTCATTTGGTGACGTCCTATACGTTTTTGTGTGATCGGTTTCTGGAATGTATTTTTGGCTCGCAAATAAAGAAAGTATGCTTAGCTGCTAGACCTAATTTGAGACAAAATGATCGCCGATCCGTGGCATTGAAACAAATCCGTGGCTCCTTAAAAATATTTTCATTCTTTGTGTGTAACCAGGCCTAAGCTCAGTCATACGGCACGTAACTTGGCCATGGCCCGCTGATGAGGCGCGTAAATGAACCGGCGCGTAACCCGGACCAGTACAACTAGGGCTAAGACATCAGGTCATTGTTGTCATGAATGATCGTTACATTAGAATCGATCGATGATCGATGCATCGACCATTGTTTAAATTCTATTGTTTGAGTTCAAATGACGAGTCAAGATGCTTTGGAATGTTTCAGAATGAAAACGTAAATATAATCAGGAGTGTGCAGTTTTGATACATCTGGTGTACAAATAACTGAAATAGTACTTGCTCGAGGTTAAAATCATTTTTGGAATTAGACTATTACAAACTCTGATGTACTTGATACATCCAATTATAATCATTATGCTCATATATATGATCCAATGACAAAATGAACATCGATGATTGCCAATTTGAGCCATGACGATCGATGTATCGGATATCCGATGAATCGTCCCACCCCTAAGTAAAACTTCACTTTCCACTTAAAGGCTTTAGTAAATTTTATAATGGAGGGCTTTCCACCTAATTAACTTAATTTTCTTGCCTAATTAGGATAATAAGCTTAATTAGACAAAAAAAGATGAATTTGGAAAAAACCTTGAATGAACCGGAAAGATGTGTTTGGACATCTGCATGGTGGGACGAGTTAAACGAATTATTTTGTTCAAGCATTGCACACCTGTGGGTTGAGCATGTACACATGACAGACTATGTCATAACTTCATTGGATAGCTTGAGTTTTGGTTCCATCCCACTGACTGTCAATCTTTTGATGCAGACCCTGTTTACATACTTGACCTGACCTTATATTTCTATCTTATTATCAGCAGGGGTGGATCCAGGATTTCCCATTGGGGGGTGCCCGGCCCATTGGGGGTGCGTGCCACCCCTATTTTCACCCAAAATTTAGTGGAAAGTGCATGAAAATGAAGAAAATTTGGGCTGTTCAGGGGCATGCACCAGGGCGCCCCCTAGATCTGCCACTGATCAGATTTCACACACAGCACAGAAAGATTGCAATTGTAGTAATTAGCTATTGTAGAGACTGAATGAGAGTGAAATGGAATGGGTTCATGTCAACCATATGGAAAGAAAATGTAAACAAACAAAACTTGATGTGAAGGCATGAACTCCACATGGTCAAATGTAAAAAATGGGGGAGCCACCAACAAGAAGCCTACAAATACGATTAAATGGCGGCAGTATGTTATTGGCTGCTCGCATTAATAATTCTTCTAGCATCAGGATAGATATTCTCTACCATGACATCAGGCAGTCTGTTTGATGATGCTGTTGTATTATTGAAAGAAATAAAATACTCAGAGTTGTCCAAAATCTGATAAGAGTTTCTTACCGTTGATGTAGGCAACTGATATGTGAAATTAACAATAAATCCTATAAGCCATGTTATGAAGATAGATACATAAACTGCTTTCTTTGTAAAATAAGCTCTATGCCACAAGGAGTGAACTATTTCTAAATACCTACATTGAATTAAAAATAGAAATTTAAACCGAAACGAAATGAATTCTGTTAATTCTAAATGAGGACAAGAATTTCAAATCCTCTGCCTCAGAGGATCCAAAATCATTAAATAAAAATTAAAGATTAAAAAAGTATGTACCTTTCAATTGACATCATTACAATATTATATGTAGATGATATATACATCCACCAAAGAAATAATCTGGATTTCCAAATTAAACAGTGAAGTTTACCACGCAATCCTAACTCCACCGTGTAGGTATTTTTTATAGTAAATCCAACCAGAAATAAGAATAACGAAGCAATGAAATCTACTGTACTCTAAAAAATAAAAATATTAATAAATATCTATCGCTTTTTGAACAATAGATTTTCCAAAGCACAGCATGGGATCCTTTTGTTAGTCTATCACTCGAAGCGTCGATAGACTTCTGTGGACGGCAAGGTGGTTTTGCTATGAAGTCAAAAATTGAGGACCAGGTGTGGGGATGGACCCCCCCCCCCCAGGTGAGGATGAGGTGTTGGGGATTAGGTGTGGGGATGAACCCCCTCCCCCTCCCCCCCAGGTGAGGACAAAGTGTTGGGGATGAGGTGTGGGGATGGATCCCCCAGGTGAGGACGAGGTGTTGGGGATGAGGTGTGGGGATGGACCCCCTCCCCCCAGGTGAGGACAAGGTGTTGGGGATGAGATGTGGTGATGGAACCCCCCCCCTCCCAGGTGAGGAGGATCAGGTGTTGGGGATGAGGTGTGGGGTTGGGGCCCCCCAGGATGGAGGATGGACCCCCCCCCTTCTTCTTACTACTTTTATACCTTACAGGAAAACTGTTTTTTCTCATTTGCTATCGTGATTCCATGCATGATAGACATTTTACCAGGCCTACCCGGGTAATTCTCTCGTTATTCCTATTGTTCCGTGTACGTTTACAAATGATATTAATATATTGATATTGCTGCGGTTTCAGTAGGAAACGAACTGCAAGTAATTGGTCGCATTTTACAGTTAGTATTATGTGATGGTGGTCTGAATTTCATGCTATTGATTTATCAATCAAGTGCCGAAAGTACTCAGTACACGGAATTTGTATCAGTTTCGAAACGTCTAGAACAAAAGAGGGGACATAAAAATTTCACGCTGTTCTTTTGATGCGCCATCATTCCCAAACTGATACAAATTCCGTGTACTGGAGTGATATTATCTTGTTCTCAAACATCCCAAAAATGATAGAAACTTCAAGAGTTGAGGGAGTAAATCTTTTGTGCCCAAAACAAATTGTAATGATTGGATAAATCGCTTACAATAATTAGCAACGTCGTTGTGTTAATATAATCTCGCGCCATGGCGCCAACTAGTGGCCGGCGGAAATGATGTCATAATGCATAGTGACGTCGTACACAGCCTCCAAATTGCATAAAAGCAAGCGCGTGCACGCTGCATCTCAGAAGGAATCCAGGCGTTGAAGGGTAAACATCTCATGTAACTCGCGTTCTAGTTGCCTCAGGTAAATGCATTTATATTTATTAGTTCCAGCAGAATTAGATAAAGCATAACACAAGAGTAA
>JBCAUI010006361.1:0-10170 GCA_038406195.1 Haplosyllis anthogorgicola
CTAATAGGATCTTACCCTGCATCTTCCCCAAATCTACTGTCAAGCATGTGTGGAATCTTCCCTGAATCTTACCCAGCGCAAACCAAATTATGTGAAGAATCTTCCCCAATCTACGCGAGAATCTACCCCATTTTATAAAAGAGCAGGAAACAGAGAGCCTCGATGTGAAGTCAACTTTTGGGGTCGATTCATGCTCGATTCCACCGAACACTGACTCGTACACGGAATACTAACTCGTCATTTCGTGATCCAAGAAATCTGGATGATTCTGCACATGAGGAAAATGTTGCCCCTCTAAATATTTTGTACTTTTCCCGCCACTGAAGCTGATGCGATACGCCTAATTTTACAAGTTAGTCGTACACTAAATTTATAGAAGCATAGAATTTATAATTAAGTAGGAAAATGTTACAGAATTAAAATTACAGAAGTAAAATTATTTAAACCAATCTTTCGTTACTTTGGGCAGATTCAAAAGAGGTGCCATCTAGCATCTTGCAAAGTTTTTACCATAAACAGAGGTGTGTTATGTGATGCTGCTGTGGGCCTATGACAATCAATAACCAACATAGGTAACCTACATACAGGTGAACATCAAAGGAAACTTCTACCTTTTCCACTTTGTAACTTGAAATGTTTCAACTCTGTATGCACAAAGAGTTCCAAGACAAAAACGATTGGGTGCATTTTGCCGTTTCTTTGATACATATTGCGATGTGATTTAGTGACAAGGAAAAAGTACCTGCCAAAAAAGGTAAAATAATAGAAAAAGCACTTCCTTTTAAATTCAAATCTATCACTAGGATCGTAGACATAGAAATTAAATTTTAGAATTGTTATCTTTACAATTAAAACAAGAACTCTGGTGGCGCTATTGAGTGAATGCTGAATAATAAAACATCTTGTCACGTACTTGGAATAAATTTAATGTTGCAGGAATCAACTCGCCATTTTATAGGAAAAGGAGACGATTGATGGTGACTTGATGGTGTCATTCTACCTCTAAACATGATACAACCGTCGGCACCCCCGCCCTACAATGAAGCCCCACCGTCCTACGATGCTATTGCAGCACCGACACAACCAAGACCAACCGCACCACAAGCCCCACCAGTTCCGCATGTAAGTGAGCAAAGTAAATTCCAGCAAACAATACGTATAATTTGCATTGGCGGATCCAGAATTTATTTTTTGGGGCGACGGGGAGGCGGGAACTTGGGGCGCTCTAATTTTTGCATAAAATTGTAAGAGGACACCCACACTTAGATCTGCCAATGATTTGACGGTCAATTTTAAATTTCCGAATGGCCTCAATGTTTCAGACTTGCGAGGAAAATACCAAGCTATTTTTATACAGAAACCCCCAAAATTATACCATGCATAGAATATTACCAAGCTATTATTAGTTTTTTTTAATTTCTTTTTTTCACAGGTCGATTTGAGGCAAGATGTAGCCACTCTGACCGATACCATACATGGTATGTCAAATTCTCTCGCTGAAGAGCAGGAAGATTTCAAACATTCCATTTCAACTTTATCTACAAGGTACCACAAGATATCAGCAGATCTAGACACTTGGAAACGATATGTAACTGACCAGTTAGAAGAAAATTACAAAAAGTACAAAGGCCAGCTTCAACATGCCCTCGACATTGAAAAGGACCGACTGACGAAGGGTCATGAAAAAACAAAAAACACCCTTGATATGTCCCAGAAATTGATGCACATAGCAAAGCACCTGAGAAGAACAGGCAATCCAAGGGACCTGCAAAATCTCAAAGACAACATGACGGAAAATATTGATACGTTAAACTTGCTTATGGACCAAAGTCCACAGTTAAAGAGAAGCTGTGCTGAAACATGGGAATATATTCAGCCAAACCTGGCACCAAACACTTTCACCCACCTGCTGGGAAGACTAACTGTTAAAACCACTATTTTACCGCAATCGACAGGCAGTGTGAACATTCAGACCAGTGCGGCACAGCAGAGTGATGCCTCAGTACAAGAGCAAGAAGAACCATCTAGTGATGTCTCCTCTGTGGATGATTTACTGACAAAAGTGATATCTGCACAACTGGAAGGGAAATACATGCTAATGCATACTTTTAGCAGTAAAACATACAATGATAAAGCCAGATGCCATCCAATGGCCTTCACCTTGGACTGGATGGGTAACATCGTGGTGGCTGATAAATACAACAATAAAATAAAAATATTCACCGAAAGAGGCCAGTTGGTCCGCGAGATAACAAGTCATTACTTGAAAAGCCCATCTGGGATTACTATGACTCCGGAAGGCAACATTGCAGTGAGCGACTCCCAAATGTCCGATGTCAAAGTGTTTAACGCCAATGGAGATTTGTTGTTTTACTACCAAAGAGCTATGTCACCAGCAGGTGTAGCTTTCAATAAACAAGGCGACCTTGTAGTTGCAGACTGTGGCATGAAGGCAGTCTTAATTTATGACAATCGCAACTGGGGACATCCTCGTAGGATCTTGCGTGATGTCACATTGCCAGGTTCATTCCCCAATAGAAACGCAATGTGGTATCCACATTACGTGGCTGTAAACTCCATGGATGACATATTTGTCTCTGATCGTACTGCGAATAGCACACACAGATTTGATAAAGAAGGAAATGCCGTACAGGGTTTTGGAGAACGATATTCTCCAATAGGTGCAAAACGCTTCAATGAGCCATACGGTGTGACCGTTGACAAAACCGATAACATTCTCATAGCTGACTATGGAAGTAATACGATAGTCACCATAGGAGCCGACAATCAATATAAATCCTCAATCTTGGACAAAAGGCATGAGCTGAAGTTTCCAACAAATATTGTGGTGTCAACAGAGGGCAAACTACTGGTTAGTGAATATCTCAGCGGTGATATTAAAGTGTTTGGTACTCAAGAGCTAATTGATGCCATTGTTGATGAAGAGGCACCGGAATTGCCACCAGCTTATGATGCATTAGCCTCAGCACCATCCTTCTCTCCGAGTTTCATCAGGACCTGAGTACCCAGTTTATGAAGACCATAATTCAGAGACCACCATATAATTAGCAATGCCTCAAGTGAAACTGATCGTTTTAGAACTGTGACGTTCTCATTAACATTACTGTTTTTGTTATTTTTATTTACAACCACGTACACAGAGATCTATTCGAGTACTGTAAAAATTACAACTGTTCATTACTTATTCTCTGCAAATTGCTATCTGTTACAGCAAGGTTAACATGCAATGATTTGAACATGAGAAATGAAAAGATCAGCGGTCTAAATACGTTGACTGTTTTGTTGCATGTAATGTAGAACCTGCTTTACCAGGCCACCACTTTGTATAGCCACCTGGCATTAAGCCCAATATGTAACCATATTTTCTTGTACATGTATATATCACTAAAATCATCATTACTTTGTGGGGCCACCTATTATTTATGGTCAATTGACATTATGAGTAAAGGTGGCCCCTCAAAGCAGGTTCTACTGTACATGTACTTGCTTGCAGAGTTAAAATGATATTACCCATCCACCGCAGTCAGCAACAAATGCCTACTGCTTGTATTTTGTAGGAACCACAGGACCAGTTTTGCGGCCCTGAAAATTTTCAATAGCATACTGTAAATACAATATTCATAATAATGCACGTGATTAACCATGCCTTGCTATAACAAACAATGATAGAATCTGTTTTAAATGACTAGTTTTAGTTGAATGATTACCATTGATGATGGAGGAAAGTCTACAATTGATATTCAAAGCTTAGCTTGTTGTCTCTTCAAAACTAATTTCATGCCCTGTATTTAACCGGATCATGTATTGTGATTTATGAAACATCTGCCTTTTGCATAGCCCAATCGTATTCCTGGTGCCAAAAATATTTTAATACACGTTGTTGGTAAATGTACGGAGAATTTAGTGTTTCTTCACTTCTACATACAATCATACCGTAAACCCTTGAAACAAGGCACACTCCATATTTGTGGTGCACCCCCTTTTTTGCAGTAGATTAATGGAACATTTTTCACGGTGACAAGCTCTGATCATTTTACGAGTAGTATGAGCAACAGCCTTATTTCTGATAAGGTGCATATCCAAAAATATGTCCATCGTGCATGTACCTTGTTTCAAGGATTTACGGTCCTAGTAATCACTTTGTCCGTTTGTTGTGATACAATGAGTGGGCTGGTCACATGTACCATATGGGTCGTATTTATGGCGCACTGCGCTAAGAGTTATCTTGGGGGTGTGCCCTATTTACAATCAACTCTGAGTAGTTTATGGAATACATTACATGCAAGTGTTGGGCGTTTTTTACATAGGAAAGAGGGCTTATGGGTGCATATGATGTATGGAACTCAATCTTTTAAAGCCAATAGAGGCTCATTCAGGCACTTTAATTAAGAGAAGAAACACTAAACATGTGCTAAAATTACTTTCAGAATATGTTGAGTCAAAAGTTGTGAGTCACAATACATGTAGTTAAAGATTGGAAACACTAACTGCAAAAATGTATGCAAATCAGCTGAAAAGATGGGGTGCACCTTAATTAGGGCATGCGCCATAAATACGACCTCTACGGTATCCGTTTTAAGATTATGAGACTTGTTAACAATTTCAAAGACAACTGATTAGACTATTCTCTTAACGCACTTTGTAAGCTTTACGAATAAACATACATGTGTATGCCACTTTCAGCCTTCTGTAATTGCAACCTCTTTCTCATACGATTTTACCCTACAAATTAATTTCCTGATTTAGTCACAAATTGTGTTCATTGTTTACTTTTATTGAGTACCGTCTGCTTAATAATTTATACATAAGTGTCACAATATTTAAATGTTTGAGGCTTGACCCGAAATACTGTCAGCCAAGTATTACGTTCAGCATACCACATGTGGCCAGTTAAAAAAGTATGGATGTTTCACCGGTATTACCACACCTTCTGTTTAACTGTCCGTACATAGGGTAAGTAAGATATATTACTCAAAAGTGTTGATTATTAGGCACCATTGCTAATGCTTGGACACCTAATAATCAAAGCTTTTGAGTGGTACATCCTTAACTTCGCAACCGAAGTGGTAATTCAATGTGTAAATTAACTTCAATGGCGGTGTCGAAATTAATTAACAACCACATTTAACACGTGAATGTTTTAAAGAAAAAAAACGCATAACGGTTTGGATGATAAGGTTACCCACTGCAATATTTTGTCCCACAATAATTTATAAGCCTTACTTTACCGACTTGCATAAATATCACATTAATATTTCGACATATTACACTTTGTGTCAAGTTGCGTATCCAAGCGGTTAAGCACATTCTGGTGAAAATACAAAATTCCACATATGGCAACATTTATCCTTTTACCCGTGAATGCAGTTCTCATGATGCACACAAACTGTTGCCAGTCATGAGTTTTTCGTTAACATCTGTCAGTATGTACACTTAATCACAGGCAACAGCAAGTCTCTCAATAACTTTACTGTACTCGTCAACAGTCTCTTGGAATGTTTTCTCCAGGTATTCCAGGCGCTGTTCTCTGGTGAGATTGTTCATACTGGCTGCTAGTTCCATTGGATTCAATGCTCGCTGTAACTTTTCGAAGTCACGGCCATTTTTCTGCAAAATTCCACGTTACATTTATTTTGTTTCATATTTTATCCAACCATATTCTTCAAAAGACATGATGACATTATCATCCTTTTCAAACTAATATTTTTTAGGTGTTTAGTAGAAAATATTTAACAGATATTTCACAAAAGTTGCAGAAAAATACCTGGAACGGCATGTTAAGTCTCTTTTTGATGTCCAGTCGATATAGTTTGTAACCCAATTTATCTGCCATGCTTGTTGACTTCAAGCGTAATATCTCATAAATGCGTCTTGCTTGTTTCTGAAACACATTTATAAAACCTGATTAACATCTGTCAAAATCATATCCAGACACAATATACTTTTTATTATCACTTGCGGTTTATTTGAAATAACGTTAAACGAAATCTACTAACTAAACTTGAATTTTTACAATTTAACTTGAAATCGCAAATGAAAATGCTTTCAAACATTCAAATTGCCGACCAGTAATTGTCAGGGAAAACTTTTTCTACGTTGTTTAGTAGGCGTTCTAGAGGTTCTGGTTGATAACCTGACTTGTCTACTACGCAGATAATAATTTGCAGATCTTGCTTTGTCCATGTTTTTTAAGTGCTCCCGCAAAATGTCATATACATGACGAACTTGATCCTGTTCAATTGGAGAATTAAACCCGAGAAACAAAACCAATAATTTAAAAGTGCCCATCTTCTTCATTTTTGACTGTGGTTCGGTCATTCATCATAGAGCTTAATTAATATTTCAGTTCGTTCAGTTTAGATTGCTCTTACCCTGTTTATTTTCAATTTCTCTCTGGCTTCCTTCACCATTTCTTCTGAGAAACCTTTCCGTAAATGCTGTGGCTGGAAAGTACTTAATTTGGAACAGTTCTTCGAGTCTACAAAGTCTCGAACTCTCTGGAAATTCTCCGATGGATCTTCCACTAAAAATATGTGTAAAAGTGAAATTAAATCTGTGTGAAGGCAAAATTGAGTCTTTAGTGTTCATACTACTCAATTATTATTCGAAAGCTTTGGAATAGTGAAATATTTATAGATTTAATTTACATTTAATTTGCAGTTTACCACAATTTAGATTATGCAGTGATGTAAAACACGGAAAAGCACTCTTACCTGTTATGTCCAGAACATCAGATCGTGAATAACATTCGTTGTAAAATGCTTGTATTAACGTTGCTCCGTGACCTTGTCTTTGGAAAGGTGGCATTATTAATACTTGGCTGTAAAATAAATCGATTTCCATAAATTCCGAATGGCACGCAATAACATATACAAACACAAAAAACTGCGTAAAATACACTGTATCAGTATTTCCCATTTTCTTTGCTTAAGTCTGATAATTTTATTTTATTTCCATAGAAAAGAAAAAACGGCAGAAGTACACGTCAACTTTTTAGCTCCTATTACAGCACAATTATGTTTGTGTCAGCATACCTAATTCTTGGTCGAATTTTCTCTGGATAAGCATAGTAATTGTATACAGTCATGTACCCAACAAAAGCATGCATCGGATTTCCGTTGGATTTGTATTTCTCAAATCTGTTGAAAAGAGTTGAACAAGAAAGTGAAAACTACTGCAGTAAGTTAGCCCAGGGCATGTATATCTGTCCTTTTTGAAATACATCCCTGTGTATTGACATTTAACACGGCAAATGTGAAAATTCTGTAAATAGTTAAAAAAAAACGAAAAAGATTTGTATACCAGGTTAAACAACGCCTTTATTATCACTTAAAGCAATATACATGTATTGACACAACAGCAAAGAAACTTACACTAGGTAATAGGCCCATCTGTTGTCGTCAACATCAATATATGAGGCAGCATCAACGTAGAAGAGTAGAAACGGTTGCATACGTTCATGGTAATCACGGAATCCAGCCGCTTCAATGTCCGTCTTGTAGATTTCAAACTTACGTTCTTCGCCAGCTACAAGAGTTATAATAAGGTCTTTTACATTGATACTTGTGAAGTTGTCATTTAGTCATTAATATTCATTAACTGCTACTCTGTATGTTCAAAATCACTTTTACGACACCAGGGCAACCCAAATTTACAAATGGTTTAAATTTTTTTTGTTCAAGTCATTAGTAAGTCATTTCTATGGAATAAACCTGCAAAAAGGGACCTTTGTTTTAGAAGTATAATAGTTTGTACCAAAATCAGGACCACCTCGATTTGCTTCAGGTAACCTGATTCAAGAGTTGGGTTGCCCTGCAAGCAACCTTGGATTTTTCACTAATTCAAACTCTGACGGCGAACATACCCTTGTTTACTGTGTATGAGTGGACTAAATTTCCAAAAGGTTTGAATTTAGCATCTTTTGTCAGTTGTGCAATGAAGTCATCAAGGTTTGTTAGGTAGCCTGGTTGCAGTTTGTCATTCAATGTGTTCATGATGTTGTCAGCCTGTATATTTAAGAAATCTTCATTTGTCATCATAAATACAATCGTGCATAAGTGTTCAGCTACTTTTCAAATCTGTTAATTATCACATATGACAATTTAAATTATTTTTGAAAAATTAACGTGTTGATTTGGACTCTTTCGTAATGCAACATGAGTATAAATGCAACTTTTTGTCCCCACACAGCAATTCCGAGTCATTTTATGTAACGGTATCTGTTTATTTCAATTCGATGAGACGAGGCTAACAGCCACATGTATACAAAGCAACTTACACTGACGCCATCACATTTTTCCGGCGTTATCTTATCCGAGTATTTAATACTGACATAGGTATTAATCCGGGCTGCTGAGCAGTAAATTTCCACCCTCAGGTCCTTGTATCCGAAGATGTTCTCGCTAAAAAAAGCGGAAAGAGTAGCATAATTATCTATGATTAAGTGTCTTAATTGCATACACAATATTTGTGATTATTTCAACATTTTCATGAAACTGTTCGCAAGTTAACCTGTCCGGAAAACAAACCCAGCTCTTCGTATTTAAAGCTGGGCGTACATGAACAAGTATTGTGCATACCATATCTGCATTTTGCAAAGAAAAATGTTTTCGTACCTGTCCCCAAATAACTGATGTGACATGTCGGGATTAAACGATTTACTGTCATCGAATACATCGGATTCTTGGCGAACTGAAAGACAAAATTTCGAAGATATTAATTAATGTACGGTACCATGATTGCAACTACATGTATTGGTGACGAAATTCTGTCCCGAGTGGTTATTTTCAATCGATCAACAACCATTATCTTTTTCCAGTCAACTACAATTTTGCTTACCAAGTTTGAAGTGAACAACGTCATTAGCACAGCATTTATATTCCTCGAACTTATTTTTGG
Source organism: Haplosyllis anthogorgicola (assembly GCA_038406195.1). Lineage (NCBI taxonomy): Eukaryota > Metazoa > Annelida > Polychaeta > Phyllodocida > Syllidae > Haplosyllis > Haplosyllis anthogorgicola. The sequence goes on from JBCAUI010006361.1 coordinate 8,920, forward strand.
CAATACTTAACTCTAAAATTAAAGAAAACAAGACATTATTACACACTAATTAGATTATTCTTTTATGTTCATTTGTAAGAGTCGAAGGAAACTTTGATGCACAAATGCAACTGAACTGCTGTTGCTGTTATGTAGACTACTGACACAAGAGTAGATTCCAATGAGACAAACTACAACCTCCTAAACACTACAAACTGGGACGTCAGGGCTGATTGTTCAACATTAACATTTTCAAAACAATGTATGTAGTTGATACATGGTGGTACGGTTGTTATTTTACATTTCCATCTACAAAAGACGGGAAGAACGCAATAAATGTTACAGAGTTGCACAAAGAGAGAACATCTCACCCGCCATTTTTATTTTTCGGCGGGAGTCTAGTGCGCAGATGTGGAGATTTACTTCCGGTGAAGGTCACGGGCACCTGCCAAGGTCAAGGTCACTACCATCAGTCCCAACCAATCAGCAAACAACATTCACGTGATTCAAGGATACAAGCATGGCTGCTCTGAGGGCAAGTGTATGTATACCTCTGGATGTTTTAATTTATTAATTTACCCTGCCCCATTTGAATGATGCCTTTAATTTGCTGCTTATTTCGTGTATGAGTATCTGCTTAATGGATTTATGTACCTCATGTTTGTGTTGCAGGAGTATAAGGAGAGTGTTTTGCAGAAAGTCTGGCCCATCTCAAAGAGGGCAAGCTGTGAGGCCCAAAAGGTAAATTTTGACAGTCGATTGAATTTGAACTCGACAGTGCTATCATTTCCTAGAATCTTCACGAGTGGTCAGTTTAATATCTGCTTACCATTAAATTATTCCAAGCTCCATAGTTTAAGGTTGAATTCCAGTTGTTGTGATGTTTACAGGTTGAATTGAACATTGTAAACAAATAGTAAAACAAACATTGATCTTGAAGGTTAAGTTCAATAAGTTTACATTTTCATGAAAATGAAGAAAGACATTTTTATTAAACGTTAAAAATGTTGCATAAATAATAGCTTGACAAAATGCTTAACATGCAAAAGTTATTTCACCTGAATGAAAAACGTGATGTGACCATAAACAGTAGGAGATCTCCTACATATACAATGAAATTCATTATACATAATGAATTTCATAAAACGTAATGAAATTCATATAGAAAAAAGAATTAAAATGTGTTTGAATCTCTGAATAATTTATACAAAGTATATATTTTTTGTACATTACCTTATTAATGTGTGTTTTCATCTAGAATTTTTACTGGAT
>JBCAUI010006372.1:0-10170 GCA_038406195.1 Haplosyllis anthogorgicola
CAACAGCAAAACGAAGGCAATAGTGCTGAACAACCCCAACAACCCATTGGGCAAGGTGATGCTGAATGATTTCACTCGAATATCATACTTGACCTCATGCCTAACTATCATATTACTTCTGTAGTATGGATTCACTGCGAGACGTCAATACAGAAATACTTGATAACATTTATTATACTTTAGATACAGCAAGTAAAAAATACTTATGATATTCCTACGATATCAGAAGAGATTTAGAAGTGGCAACAACGTAGCTGTTGTTTATTTCCCTAATTTATTTCCCTATGTGGTTCATGTCCAGAATAAGACACACACGGCTCTACCCCATTGTACACTTGTAAATATAATTTCTGTTTCATTTTAATGCATTACTACATAACATTCGCTATGCCACATTGAACAGCAGTCCATGAAACATTTTACATATATTTGACCAAAACAGTTAAATACCCTTGGAAAATTCAAGTGTGTGTGTGTGCGTGTGTGTGTGTGCACGTGATTGTGTACGGGTGGCCGATCAAGTTGTCTCGATGCATAGCAGAGAACCGTGGCAAGTAAATACGTAACGTTTCTGTGACTATAAATTTAGGTGTACACACAAGAAGAACTGGAACTCATAGCAGATCTGAGTAAAAAACACGATGTGATAGTTCTATCTGACGAAGTTTATGAGTGGATGATCTACACGGGACACAAACATATCAGGATGGGTAAGTCTGCAGGATTCTAAGGCATACATCACGATATCAAGAGATGTCTTGAAACGGTTTAATTTCCAAGAATAAAATTAAAACCGAAACAAAATGTCATCAAAGTGAATAAGATAAACTGGATTTGTTAAAAATTGTATTTCAGCAACGTTGCCAGATATGTGGGATCGAACCATCACAATCGGCAGTGCAGGAAAGACATTCAGCGTCACCGGTTGGAAGCTGGGTTGGTCAATGGGACCCAAACATCTCATACACGCCCTGCAAACTGTCCATCAAAACTGTTGTTACACTTGCCCAACCCCAATACAGGTAGTTCTAATTTTTGATATGTTTACTTTAAAACTGCTTTTCCATGAAAATTTGTAAGGTTTTGTGCTGTGTTTTATCTAATTACCTTAGATAACATTGTACAAGGCTTGAGTGGTATTTTTTCGACAGTACATTTTTTGCTACCGGGATGTTCAAATTGAAGTTCGTAGTTTTCGTTTTTAATTTCAGGAAGCAGTAGCAGTTAGTTTTGAAACGGAACAAGCAAAGTTGGGTGACAAAGATTGTTACTTTACGGCACTCGCAGATGAATTACAACCTAAACGTGGTATGATGGCCAAGTTTCTCTCTGAAGCAGGAATGAAACCAACCATACCTGATGGAGGCTACTTCATGATGGCAGACTATTCTAGTTTAGGTAAAGTCGGCTTCGTATCGCATGACCATTTGTTAGGAAATGCATGTACACGGATATCTATCCACAAATCAAGGTCACGGTTTGCTCACAGAAGATATTCACGTTAAACCATTTCTTTCCGTTTTAGATTTTCCGTATGATCCCCAAAATCCGGAGTCCCGAGATTATCAATTTGTCAAATGGATGACAAGAAACAAGGTGGGTAACTCCCAATTAGCAAGAGTGTCACAATTTAAGACAATATAATTTCTTTCTTCACAAATGCATACTTCACTAATGGAAAATGTCATACATGGTCATACTTACTGTTAATTGCAGAAGTTAGCAGCCATTCCTCCCAGTGCATTCTACAGTGGTGAACACAAACATCTTGCCAAGGATCTCGTGCGTTTCTGCTTTATAAAGGTGCGTCCAATGTTTATTACACTGGGCATACTGTGATAGTTTTAAATCAGATTTCTGGACAGTAGTTGGTTGTGCAACGGAAGCTCAACAGTATTTGATTTCAAATTATGGGTTTTTTTTAATTTTTAGGCTCTTAAATGTCGCGTTGTTAATTCAGTATTCTTGTTTCAGGATGATACAACGTTGGAAAAAGCCTCAGCCATTATGAAAAATTGGAGCTGTTAGCACAGCTAATGTCAAGAACGGATCGGATCAAAGGGTATTTTGACCGCACCATACCAATATTTATTAACACTTTAGTTACAAGTATCTTTACACGGTGACTTTACGTACCGGTAATATTGTTTTAAGTTTTAAATGAATAGCCGCAAATTGCGTGTGCATTTGAACAGATGTGCTTGTATGCTTATTTTTGCAATGTATGTATTGTTGCCAATAAAGTTCTACACGAATAATTCACAATTCACCACAAGTACTCTCGTCTTTTTATGAAACATATTTAATATAAACCGTTACATTGTACAAATTGGGCCAGAATGAAATCAGATAAATTAGTCGTCATCTTCTGGTGCTAAACCACCAAAGACCTCAGATGGCACCACTTGTTGCTGCACTGCATCAACTGTAATTAAAAATGAAACACAAAATCGGTTACTGACCATGTTTGACGGGGAAATTTAAAGAAAAATAAACGGAAAGAAAAAAGCCAAGAGACTGGCACTTTGACATCGAAAAAAACGTCATTAGCTCTTTCAACACTTGTGTCATGTACAAAGCGGGCACACAAAATACATAATACGTTTTCACTCTCACATACAAAGGGCCTTCCAATTATTTGCTGCCTCAAAACCAATATCTCAAGCAATTCTAGTTGAGATTTTACTGAACGGGCATCAACCGATTTTAGGTTCGTCATACCTTCTTCGACAGTCTCTTCGTCATCACTTTCATCGGTGTCGATGTTGATCTCTTCTGGATTGTTTGTTTTGGTTAATTCTCCCAACTCTTCTGTCGTCGTGTTACTTCTACAAATATAATATATTTCATGGATGTTACAACGATGTTCAAACTAGAAACTGAGCTTTATACACTACAAAACAAATTGTTTTGGGTTTCCGAAGAAAAATGAATTATGTAGATGGCAGCACCTCCTAGGCCTAATTTTATGACGCCTCTGTTCAAACTACACCAGACGTATTGTACACGTATTTTGTGAAAATTATCCAAAAGCAGACATTATAACGTACCTCACAAAGAGTATACCCTTATCAGGTTTAGCCTGATCTCGCACAGCTTCCTCGGCCAACTGTCGAGCTTTCTCCTCCAATTTCTGCATCTCGTTCTTTTGTTCATCTAAAAGTTAATTGGTGTGAGAAATTGTACGCAATAAGAAAAGCGTTTGGTACATAGAATATTACAAGAACAAGTATGGGATGTGTATCCTAAATGATGTGTTTGCTCTCACGAGTTTTACTCGTAATACTTTGTACTATACCTTGAGCTTCGGTTTTTGCTGCAGATTGAGCAGCTAACATCTGTGATGACATGAAGTTCACTTGTGTGTTGTATGTGGCCTGTACACTTCGCTTTATTCTCAACATCTCACGAACAGTATCTTCATTACCGTGCTTAATTTCAAACTCTTTCCAAGCTTGCCAAAAGGATGGAGCGACCTACAAATTAAAGGATAAAATGTACGTAACAATGCAGATTTCTTTATTTGTACAAATAAACTTGTGATTATAATGATACATGTTCTTACTTTCTCATTTGTTGGCAGTTAATTTTACTTACCCTGGGGTCACAAATCTGAGATGTGTGTGCATATATGGCTCTAGCTCGATCTATCTCACCCAACTTCCTCTCCAAGTCGGCAAATCGCATGGCAATCTCCCTGTTGGAAAATGAGCAAATATCAAATTTATAGATTGGTTCAGAGTCTGAAGTTCAGTATTTTGAATCGCACTTTTAAACTCACGTTCGCCTAAAATAAATCAACATTGTATTATTACTTACCTGGCTTGTTCATCATTGAGCACTTCGAGGGCCTTTTCGTATATTGCCCTTGTATGTGTCACACCATAAATTTCTGCTGCTCTCTTGATGTAGATATTAAACATCTAAAGAATAAAACGACAAATTTCATAAGTTATGGAAATCAAAGTTCACATCTTACATTAAAAGTGACTTGGTAGAACCTAAAAGCTTGTTAAATTCATTGGCAGTAATCTATCCATGAGGCCCATGAAATAATGATTTGCCGGTGACCTGTCGGAAATGATATTAATTAGTATCGTTGTTTGTAGCAGTTGCTTTGAGAATATGGTTGGCAGCAACAGGAAATGGGTCCAGATGGATCGGAGATCATGAGCCATTATCCAAAAAAATATGATAATACATGTACAGGTATCACATGGATACTGGGTATCTAAGATCAAATCCCCTGATCAACTGTATGACCAGGAGCAAGGTTCAAAGAAAAAAATGGCTGCCAAATTAAGAGTAAAGATCATGGAAACATAATTTTTACTACGATTTCAGATGGACTTAGGCACGGGTGTGTAAAATATGAAGTCTCTATGATCAATAGTTAGCTCAGAATGACTGTGCACAAATGACGCTGGCAAAAACGACAATACCTGATTCTATTGGTTCTTTAGCAATTATGTCATATGTGCCAGAAATATCACAAGGACGCAATTACAATTGATTTTGTTGCCACATTCTTTAACAGCTCTGGGCAAAGAAAGAAAGAAACCAAATGACCAAAATACAAAATAATCGAAAGTAGCAAAATGAAAAATTCTTTTGTTCATTATTACATTGTCACTTCTTATATGATACCTCACATCTAGATGGGCACCTTGCAATCCAAGTTTCAATGAGGTCAAATATAGGATTTTTTTCAGTGAGCTCAGACTTGTTTAACACAAAACATCGTTTCTTACCTCATATTGCTCCTCGGGGGGTACAGCTGTGGTAGCTCGTTCATAGACGGCCATCGCATGTCGTGCTAAACCATGCTCTTCCTCAAGTTTGGCATATAACAGATATAACTCTGAAAAAAAAAATTGGCAAATGAAATTCTGGATTATCACAATGTTTAGACATTTAGTTTTGCTACCATATCATACTGTAAACAGAACGTCAGCAGAACGTAAATGACAGTTAAAATTACCATTACACAGTGTCCCAAATTCCAGTTAACATAAAACAAGGATTTGAATAAAAAGTTGCCAAAATGATCAATAACAACTTTGAATAACCAACGACAGCCATAATACACAATAAAGAACGATAAAGAAGTCCTGATAAAATTAATAATGTTTTTGTTCTCTTTACAGATTACGGTTGAATTGTACGTACTTTTAGCAAACTTTGGAGGGCATCCTTCCAAACACTGCTCAAAAAGATCCCTGGCTCTCTCTAACTTGCTACCACCCTGAAAAGATAAAGCAATTAACTTTAATTGTGTGTATTTAATCACAATGATTCCAGTATTTATTTCAACTTACTCTAACTGTCCATTAGAGTGTTTCAAAGTGCGACTCGAAGAAATACTTAAAATGTGTCAAAACTAAATAAAATATGTGCATGCAATTTCTCGTTCGGATGATGGGAGTTGAAAAATACTTACATATCGCTCTATAAATTTGGTGAGGTATGTGTTCCAGATGTCATATACGTTCGGCCATTTAAATAAAGCAATACCCTTTTCATACCCCTGCAAGAGAAAGTATTCGTTACTGACAGTGCAACTACTTATCAATAAGAATTGGCAAGGCCTGATAAACAGGTGTTTAGCCACAATGTTTAAAGAATTCTAGTACGTCATACCTTAAAGGCCTCCTCAAAATAGTTGTTTTCATCCAAAAACATGCCGTAATTGATGATGATCTGTGGTGTTGCTATTTTTAGATCTATTAATCTGTCATACACAGCTTTACACGACTGCAAAGAAAGAAGATGAAAGTTGCATTCCTGCACGAATCCTGTTGATGCCCATCCTGAACACTGGCACTCAACAAAATCCCAATCATGGTCTCCATTCACTTAATTTTATGGATCTTTTATCTGATACAATGACACCAGACTGAAATCTATATCAGTAGTTACTGACATGGATTTAAGTGCATGCATATGTATTTTAAATATCAATCTGATTAACAGTGCTATTGTAGAAATACAGACCTTAAACGTGCCAAAGCTTTCCTCCAAATCAGCATACATTGACCAGACTTTAAGTGACTTGTAAACACGATTTTGCACCGTTTCCGAGGAATCGTGGTAAGCTGCTTTAACACTGGTTGGTGTAACAGCCTTCTGCATTAGCTTGAGTGCTGCTTCGTAATTTCTGAAATCAAACATTTAATCATTCATAAAAAACGAACCCTGACTGATAAATGAAATTGAATCAGATACATGCGCAATATTTTGCAAAGCATGTTAATACTTACTCATGCCTTATTTCCATTTCTGCCCATTCACACCATACCGATGACAAGTCATCCACGTGTTTATACGGGACTTTGGTTGCTTTTTCAAAAATAATTCTGGCCTGGAAAGACAGTAGGGGCAGTTTTCAATACATGTGTGTTCAAACTAACTTCATTCAGATAATTATCTAAAAGTCAACACTTTGCATTGTTAACGACTGTTGTTCAATTGTGGTTTAAAGAGAATGATATAACGCAAGCTTACATCTTCTATCTGTCGAGCATCTTCATAGAATTTTGCAAAGGAAACCCATAAAGTATGCAGTTTACCAGTTGCTAACTGTGGGTCTACTGTCTGTACAGCTTCTGTGTATGTATTTATTATCTGTAAATAAAACGAAATAAATATTCTCATTCAATGAAAATTAATACACCGAAGAGCTAGCATCTACCTTGGAGCCAATTTCGGTGGGTGCTAACATTAGTTGTTCTTCAATAATCTCACATGTTATGTGAAAGGACACAGATATATTATAGACTGTACTCACTTCTCTTGCCTTGCCTTCATGCAGTGTAACACGCTTGTGCCACTCATGGACATTGTGAGGATTTTGCCGAAGCAACACACTACAAGTAGAAATACGGGGCACATAGGTCTTCATGGTTGCCACACTCCAAGTGAAATCAAATTCCCTGTGTTTTCCCTGTGTTTCCGATATTTTCCCTGTGGTAACTATATTTTATGCATTCATAATTGCAACTTTTAAAGTAAATTTTGCATCTTATTAATGCTTTCTTTTTACACAGGCACAGAAAGCATAAGGGTACAAGTGACATGTGTAATACGCATGGTAGCACTAGAAACATTGAGTTAATGATTAAAGTGGGTGGGGCAAATGTCCATTTTTGAAAACATGCCACATGAAGAGAGGCCGAAATTTTTTTTAGTTATGTTAGCCAATAAAAAGGCAATTCATGAAGAAATACTTCATTACTGAGGAAATTCCCTGTGTTCCCTGTGTTTTGAAAAAAGCTCCCTGTGTTCTGAAAAAAGTTCCCTGTGTTTTTTCCAAATTCCCTGTTTTCCCCGTCTGGAAAAACTGATAGTCAAATTCCCTGTTTTCCCTGTGTTGTGGCAACCATGAACTTATGCCGAGTTCAAATTCAGTAATCCAAATCTTCGGAATACCTTCAAAGTGATTAGAATAATAACCGGGTTAATATCTGATGTCCATATTTGAAGAATTTCTTCTGGCAAATTCAGTGTTCGATGTGGGGTCAGTCCGTCGGATAATTACTTGCTTTCAAAATCCGTCAGACAACGTTAAAAGTATTGAGGTAATAGTAAAAATGATGTATTAAGGTGACTTTCGGTCTGACTGGTTTAAAACCTTATTTCGACACTGATGACAAGTTAACATTTTGTGTCATACTTACATAGTTTGTTAAGCTACCGTGACTCTGTGAAGAAGTCATGTGTGAGGGGGCATCCTCTGGTACACTGCCTTCCGGAATATTTCTCGATGGTAAATATGGAGAAATCCCGCCATTGGTTGATCGATGACTCGACTTATCATCAGCGAGTGGCGAAAAGACACCTTCTACAAATACAATGTTTATTATTCACTTCATTATTTGTTACTCACCATGTACATTAATTTCCTCCTTTTGTTGTAATTTTGACCAAAAGGTAAACACATTTTATAACATACTAATTACCTGCGTATTTGTTCAGCGATGAGTTTGTTTGTAATGCTGGGCTTCCTGCTGATGACTCGAATGAATTCTTAGCTGGGCCTACCAAAGAAAAGAAGCATACTGAACATTACACGGCACGATACAAAGCGGCGGTAATTTTTGGAAAGCTGCAGAAGCCATGCCTCCATAATGCAGACAGAATTTTGAATTTATTCTTAATGTATGCGGGTAGCAGTAACCAGCAAATAGTGTCAATTTTCTTTAATTTATTGGTAACATATCAAATTAAAATACTTTGAACTAGAGACCTCAAGTGCATAAACAGAACATGGCAATAGAAAAACAAATATAAACGTCATACCAAATCAGAACATGAAAACATATTTGGAAAACATACCACTGTAGATTGCTATGATATCTGATGGAAACACATTTATTACGTTTCAGTTAAAATCCAAAGTTCATGCTCAAAATTTACAATTATAATTTTTTATTAGTTTGATGTTTACTTTTCACGAATATCCGTTTATCTTTTCTAATCATTTTATTTTAAATATATACAATGAAACCGAATTTCCTGTACACAATAAAACTCAAACTCATGCACATAAAGAACATAAAGTAAAAATATATTTTACGCAAACAAAGTCAACAAAGTGCACAGCAGACATCTTCACCTCTGCATCTTTTGAATTCAATTGACTGAGGAGTCTTCCACTTTGGCACGGATAATCCTATTTTGTCATTGATGGAGGCAGAAGAATAATGGTTAATACTCAAACCTCTGCATGGTCTTTATTAGAATTAAAGGGTTTAGTGGCAAAACATCATATACAGGTTACTATTTACGTGAAGAATTACTATCGAGAATAAATTACAACTTTAATCGTTACTTCAAATACAAAGCCAATACAATTCTCCAATACAAATTGTTAAGACAAAGTCCAGATATTTAAATGCTGAAACAAGACAACTTACTGTCCCTGATGGGCGAGAAAACTTCACTAACTCCAGATTCAATGTTATTGTTCATCTGGTTACTAACTGTTACATCTGGTGCCGAATCGGGACCTACAATTTAATACAACGGGGCTTTAATAGGGCAGCTGCAATGGGATACCGATTAGTGAACAACCAAGTGCACGTCTACACTATTGTACCAAATCTTATTGTTGACAGTAAAGTGGCATAGGCTCCACAGACGGCCCAAGTTGTTTAATTTACCTGTTTTTCCTTGGTTTGGCACATTGTCTGGGAGACCGTTCATCTGTTTGTAATTGACTGGTTTGTTTGAATTCTCTTGTATGCGAGTTGTTGTCGTGTTGTTGTTGACATTACTCAGGGGTTTTCGACTAGATGATTTCGCAGTCCCAGCACTATCCGTCTAATGGTAAAGAAAATAGCAATTGTACAATTTTTTTCACCGGACAGTTTAACACAGATTCCATATCAACACCGCTTTAAAGTATGCCTTCTCAAAAATTTATTGAGACACAATAATATTATACCTATACACTCTACAATTTAGTGGAATTTTAAAAAAAATCCCAATGGGCTACATTAAACATTTCCTTACAAAATTACCAATCTTAATGACCATTAATGAAAAATCTCAAGCAGAATGATTCATGTCACCTCTGTCATTGTGAGGCCTACATTTCACACTTTACCTGAGTGAAACCTCTAAACTCATACAAGAATCTGGAATTTCACGAAAATAAAACGAACCTTGCTAGACTTTGCATACTGAAATGTAAGCCCTTGGACAGAAGATTTGTGAGCTGCTAATGTTTGTACTGGAGAGGCACCTAAATAACAAGTAACATTGTATAAGATATTTTAGAACTGTCGTGTAAATTTTATATTATAAATTTGTCGCGAAGTGGCTTTTTCCGTGGCTCTTCTTTAAAGGATAAAAAGCTTAAATCGACAGAAATGATATTTTTTTGAGCCAGAGGAAACCAAATTCCCTGTTCAAAATGGTTCCAGTTGATTTGTTACAGATTTTGTTCAGTGATTTCAGTCAAAGGGGGCTGAATCTGTCTTCATTTGGTGCCTGGATGACACAGTTGTTTATTCCAATTGCCCTTATATTGTTATATGTGACCCGGTTTAAATTCTGATTGTCCATATATGGTCATTCATGGCACTGATAGAGCCAAAATGCATAGAAACCACGTTTCTAGGGAGAAATGCTACTGTAGGGTTCCTACATGATCATTGGTCATGTGTG
>JBCAUI010006383.1:0-10170 GCA_038406195.1 Haplosyllis anthogorgicola
CATGCCTATTTTTATTTTATCTTTGGCAGAGTAATTCATGTCATATCTGCCTCAGCTGTTGTTAAACTGTTGTTAAGCTGTTCCAGAGAAGAAATAAATGTTATAGAACGAATATTAAGCTTTCGCTTGCTCTGTGCATTCACTCTGCCTCACAACCGATTGATGCTAGTCGACAGTTTTATTAATCAAGTCCTCAGACGTAGTAATTATAAAGTAACGTACAAGAACTAAGTTAGTACACACCTCGCCCAGGCAAAGAGTAAAGGACAATTCAAAGAATCAGTAAAATTTTTTGTTAAAACCTCTTGTAACAGGCCCCTGTTTTGTGCAGCTACCTGGCATAGTTTTTGTTACATTTTCCTATGGACAAATCATTAGAATTATTGCTACTTTGGGAGACTACCGTCATTTAAGGCCAATTTACATTGTGAGTAAAGGTGGCCCCTCAAAGCAGGTTGTACTGTACCAATTTCGGGACGTTGAGGAACAGAAGAATTGTATGTACACAAAATCAAATCCTCTTGCTTGTTCCAAACCTGTTCGGGTTTTCATCTTCAGCTGAGTATTTTCAATTTAAATTCTGATCTGACTTCTAATTTGGAGGACATTTACCAATAAACTCGATCATAGACCATGATTTTTCTTTGATCTCATTGCTTGTCTGAAACTTAAACGGTAATCAAAGTTGATGAGCAATAAAATTTTGATATGCCTGTCAAGAAACAACACAACTTTGTTCAGTCAAAAAATGAATGTGAGTTTGTATCAAACTCAATAAATTCCTATGAAAGGTTTAAAGCAGAGAGGTGAATCAAGGCCACGGTTTCAATCAACCACACAACAAAACTTAATTTAATAAGAATTTCCTGTTTCGATCATTTCCCAAGATGGTTTTTTCCTGATGTATCGCCATTCTTCAAATTCCACAGCCGTTGCCCGCTTGGAGATAATCTTTTTTCTAGGGTGTGCTTTTCCCTAAGTAGATTTACCTAATTGACTTGTCATATCCGCTTTATAATTTTATGCTTCAAGTATTACATGGCACTGTAAAGTTTGTCTGTGCTATTGCTCCAATTTCCCAGTTGGATTCAAAAATAGATCCGTTTCCTGAGAGAAATAGGGGAGCAGCTTGAATACATGAGAGTCGCTTCATATTAAGATCTGAGATGTTGTCCTGTACCCTTTGATACCTAAAGTCTGTGATAGTCACAACAAGGGGTCCTCCAGAAAAGAGCAACAGAGTACCTTGGGAATTTCATGCCAGTTTTCCATCAGTTACCAGGCCAGCTCAGGCAAGTTTGACCGAAGTGTACTCTGGACATCCAAAGAGAACAAAACAAAATCACAATTATCATTTTAATGTACCACCAATACACAAAAATCGCATCCGAACCTTAACAAGGTACCTTATGGAAACTCCCTTATTAACCCTTATGTACACAATTGATACGATTTTTGTGTAATGAAATATTTGCTTCATTCTCATGGTAGCCAATTATGAATCTGACACTGTCCATTTTATCTCTGTTTCTGTCCCCCTGTCAGTATTTGCATAGATTGCCTGCACAAGTCTGTGGACTCAGACAATGACAGTTTGCTGTGTGACGAGCAGCCTGTTGTCGCTTTACGTGACAACCCGCACCACTAATTGCAATCAGCTGTAAAGACGGGCTGTTAATTGGATATAAGTTTGTAAGTGGATAATAGAAGAAGTCTGATTGAATAGTGTCTGAGGATGTGACATTTTCAATTAGTTCTTTTTCTGGGGTTTCTCCCTGTTGTAAATTGGCTTGCTTCCTCTTCTTACCCTTCTTTCCTTATGAAAAGCAGGCAATGAATACTGTGAAGGCTTTATGTAGGTTACTAGTAGCTGGAGGCTTACAAAATGGTTAAACGTTGTCAAGAAGATTTGTGTAAGCTATTTCGTTGAAAAAAGTGCTCAAATTTAGTCACTTACTGGTGAGTTGCGAGTCTTCTGAAACGTATTTCATTCTGCAAGAACCTCATGCTGTGTGTTTTACACAATGTAACAAGTACGCAAGGCAGCGTGTGCTTTTATTGGCTTACTAGCCAGCCTTTATATTGCTTGGCTGTTACGGTACTCTGTAGCTAGCCCGTACTGGGTGCCTCGTGTAAGGTCTGAGGTAAAGTAGGCAGAGCTTGCGGGCAACAGCAAGCAGTGCCTCCGACAACAAGCAGATAGCAAATTTCTACCAATTCTAAAATGAACATACACAACTTGATTTTTCATCTTTTGCATAATGTCGTATTTACCTTCAAATTAAATAACAGCAATTGAAGTAATCAGCCGTTTTCATTATTTGAACAACATGGCGAATTAGATAACAAACTAACCACGTTGTAGGTACAGCTTCCAACTGTGTACAGTTAACTGGCTACAGGTTTTATGCACTTATTTGCATACACTATGCCGGTAGCTTTTCGATAGACAAAAAGACAATTAGATTTTTTTTACAATTTTACTAAAATACTTGAGTTCTCCAACAAAGAGAAATAATGTTATTCAAAATAGGTAGAAAAGCGAATGTGCTAACATGTCACTTAAGTTGGTTAGTAAATCTTAGAGTACCTGTTAAGGTTGAACTTTACCTTTAAAACAAGGAGGTGATATACTATGCTTGAAAAACGGTATTTTGAATAGTTTTATGCTTTGCAAATCTGTTAAAGTGGAATTGTTAAGAATTAAGGTGGAATTGACGATAATAATTTTATGTTCATTAAACGCTGGCTTAAATAGTTATTATGTAAATGTGTAAAGGCGGAACTGTACGTTTATACCAAAAACATGATGTAAATATTTTATGTTCGTTGGATGGTGTTTTGGATTGTGATAAAGTTGTTAAGGTGGAACTGTATCGTCATACAAATAAAATGATAATATTTTATGCTCGCTGAATTCTTGCTTGAACAGTTTTGACGTAAATTTTTAAGGTCGCACTGTACCTTCATACCAATAACATGATGTACATATTTTGTGTTTGTAGAATGGTGGTTTGGACAGCTGTTATGTAAGGTGGCGCCGTACCTTCAGGGTGTAGCCGTCAGTTCATCCGTCAACACACTAGCCGCTGTAGCCGTAGAAAGGTACGTTATAATCAATGAGCTTTAGCCTTATTTAGACCGGAGACCCAAAGTAGGGTCTAGAATAGGGCAATCACTTGACCCGGAAATGACGCTAAGACGGTTTGTTTCACCAAATCAGCTGAACAAGACTGGTGCCTGGGTGTCAACAGCCCGCTGTGCAAGCTGAATAATGGTGGGCTCTCTAGGGCTGTGTATGTGACATACACGCCATCTAAAAGGATTATACCCTTATCAGGCCAAACAACTTTTATTTGTTGGATTACTTTTCCCGATGCTCCCAAAAAATCGAGAATTGTAAAAAAAAATTTATCATAACCCAAAGAACACAAAATCATAATGTGTCCTTGTCAAACATCATTTGGAAAAATTAAACGTTTATTTCGTGAGTTCTAATAAAAAATACACAAGTGTATAGCAAAGTAAATTTTCTATCTCTGCGCTCAAAAATTCTCTTCATTAAAAAGTAATCCAACAAATAAAAAATCTGACCTTAACTTACTTATTTTAATTAATAATTATTATTTACATCTTCTTTTTACATGTTTGCGTAGGTTTTAAATTTCAATAAAGATAAATACATTGGTCCAAATAGAATGGAAATGAAATTCAATCCTGACTTGACATCTAAAAACCTACCCTTGAAATTAGCATGACCTAGTCTATGCCTTTAAAACAATGCCTTTTCCTTATTGAGTTGCAAAAACTTGGCACTTATCACCATAAGGATACCAAATATTCTGTAAAATTGCTTTGTTATTTCATGAAAATCAACATTTCATGAAAATCGCTTACCTGATTTACAGTCAGTAATTAGCTGTTATTACTCTAGACTTATCATGGGTTTGCCACGCACATATTATTTATTTTGATTTGCAATGTCTGTGCTTAGAGGTACCCCAGTGTCCACTTTTTCTACATTTAAGGCTGTTTTTAGAAGAGCACGTCCCCATGAGAAATATCGGATTCGCAAAAAAAAATAAAACGAAACTTTAGTTTAGTTTAAATAAACGAAATTCTAGTTTGGAATTTCAATTGAACTTCATGCTGGGTTATTGAAACTCTATTGTAATAATATTTGTTTGTTCCTTTTCAGATACCTTGCAATATTTTACCCCCAGACGAACCGGATGACTCCCCAGGTGGCGGTCGTGGTGGTTAGTTTCATCTGGCTACTTCCGGTGTGCATTTTCATCCCGTGGGCTCTGGTCTACACAACCAAGGTCTACACCATACAGGGTCACAGCTACAACATATGCCTTCCTCTTTGGGAAAGTGCTCAGGTCAGCAATTGTTTAAAAAATAATGGCGTCATAAATGTTGTGAGCAATGAAAATTCACGCTAAAAAATTTTAAATTGATTCTGCGATGAAGATCCATCATAGTTAAATACAATTGATCTAAATTTTTCTGAAAAGAGGTTTCTGATTTTTTTTTTATCAAATGGGAACGTTAGAAACAAAATAATTTCATATTATACTATTAAGGGCACATAAAAGTACCAAAAAACACAAAATGGATAAAAATTTATTGTTACGAATCCGATAGGATAGGATTTTTGCTGACTTTAAACCAATTATGTCACATTAGGATTTTTCCGCATACCTTTGTGCATAGCGCTTACTTGAGGCTGAAGGCAAGGAACGATACTGTCAACATGCGTTCCACAATCAGCAAAGTAGCCTTGTGCTAATTTTCTACCGAAAAAGTAAGACAAAACAAAAACTGACAATAACCATCAAAATAGAACCTACAGAAAAAAAGACAAAATATTCCTTTGTTCGCCATTACTTTGTCACCAATTACCACCTTATTGCATAATGACGTAAGAAACGGTGTTGTCATTCGAAAGAATTGCAAGTGATAAATTGCAAAACTCTTTTAATGCTACCAGAGCAACAGGTAGCTAAGTGATGAGTTTGTATTATTTTGACGCAATCCTGACACTTGGCGACGTGCCAAGTGCCTGCAGATTATGACATCATTTGATTTGGCGTCATGGCAACAAGCTTCGCATTGTGAACACAGCAATTACTCTCCAAGTAACCGTTTAATTATTTTGCTATTGTGTTTCCCCGCAGATGGAGAAGGCGTACATGCTGGGCGTGGTGTTCCTGACCTGCTATCTCATACCGCTACTGTTCATTGCTGTCTTCTACCTTCTGATCGGCATTAGGGTGTGGAAACGAAAGGTGACGGGCATGAGGGGCACGCGCGTCGAGCGCAATATTAACAGATCCAAAATCAAAATCGTCAGGATGTTAATGGTCGTCTTTATCATCTTCGCGTTGTCATGGTTACCGTTGTACTCCCTGCAGTTAAGGACGCTGTTTGGTCCCGTAGCAGGGTCAACGGAGAAGGTGGTTTTGCGGCGTTATCTGACGCCCCTCGCGCAGTGGTTGGGGGCGGCAAACTCCTGCGTCAACCCCTTCATTTACTGCTACTTTTCCGCCAACTTTAGGAAAAGTATCGTTGCTGTGATAAAGAGTCGATCATGCTGTGGGAGAATCAATGTTTGATAAACAAAAAAACAAACAAATAAACAAAATTTTGAATTTTCTTAAACAGAAACAAAATTTAAACAAGTATTGACTTTTTTAAAAATAATTAATGTCTGTTTTTCTCATCATTGATTATGTCTGAATTAATATATATATATACTATTATAAATATGTAATTTTATCTTACCAAAGTGCACTAGATACTTCTTAAGTGCCAACATTTAATGACAAACCAATGTGGCACTGATAATTAACATATGTCAAACTACTCAACTTGAGATTTTTATGCTGAGGAAGGAACTGAAAGGTTTCCCAAAAAATGTGAGCTTTTGAAGTGAGGAATGTTCAAAGCGATGTGAGGAACCTATGGGTTTTAAGGATTATAGACCTTTAAACACAAAGCATTTGAACAAACATAAACGTGATAAAGTGACTAAAGGATAATATATATGATGCATCCAGTCCTGGACCTCAGTGTTAAATTGGGACCGGCATCTGAAGGAATAGAAGACACCTGATGAATTGCTCAGTATTTATTACTGAACTGCGAGAGATACTAACTGAGCAGTTATCCAGAAGGTTAAATGACAGGTGTAAATGTCAAAAAGAGTCGTAAATATGTAAAACTTCAGGCAATGGAAGGTTAAAGCAAATTTAAGATACAGTAAAGACTTTGTAGTGAAAGAACTATTATCCGTTTTCATATGTATTGAGGCACTTAAGGGTCATTGGTGAATATTTTTAGCAATCACAATTTGTATTTAATCAATTTTCATATTGGATGCAACACAATTATTATAATATGCTAACAACAAATTATATAGGACAATTCTATGCTTATACTGTACTGATTAACAGGATTTATTACATAGTAATTCTCATTATTTCTGACCTCGGCTTGCGGGGGCTTTAACAGGTTAGAAATATTGCGCATTACTGGTACCTTTTATTGTTATTGTAATTCACTAATCAAAATATTAATCTTCATGATTCCATATGATATGTGTAATCCGATAAGTTGATATTTTCAGTTGGTTTGGATGTAGTTTTGCAGTTTTGTTTCGCCATTATGTACCATTATTATTAATACTATTAATCTGGTGAGATTATTGGATTAATGTATAAATGTAAATTATTGTTAATAAACTTTATGAAATCGAGATGTTTTGCTGAATTTAAAGTTAATCTAGGTTACCAATTCTTAATGAGATGAAAAGCTTTGCATAAAATTCTGAAATTTAATATGTAAAATTTTAACCAGCACAGGAGATTCCTTTTACATCTTTAAAGCGTGGGGTAAATACAAGACCATCAAAACACCAATGTTTCCAAAATAAAAGAGTCCTACAAGGAGAAATCATCTTCATTCCTATTACGAAGCTTCACAATAAACCGCATAGAGAAACCCTCCACAAAAATAAAAAAAAACTATTTGCTTCAGTACTTGATTGTCTAATGTATAAAAATCGATAAGACTATGTGGTCTTCAGTCTAAAAAGTAAAAATAAATTCATCTAAGATTGGAGGTACGTAATAACGTTACAAAATACATCATCGATAGAAACACCGTTCTCAACAGCTCCTGGAAATTGGAGAGGTGCAGAACAAAAGGCAGAACAAAAGAATTTTACGTTGTGCTTTTGATGTCATATTGTTTTAAAACTGATAAAAGTGATAGAAGCTGATTTTTAATTTCAATTTATTCTAAAACTTATAAATTCGATCGACAACAGGCAATTTATTAATAAACAATTGCAAATTCGTCTTTGATATATTGTAATTGAAGGTTAACAATAGTGCATCAAAAACACAGTGTGAAATTCTTTCGTTCTCTCCTTTGTTCTCTTCGTTTCCAAAAAAAATACGATTTCTGTGTACTGGTTAAAGTCTCAACTGCCAGACCCACAAAATGTTAGACGGATTTTTTCTCTAATATCACGGTTTTTGTATAATGTCAGTTTACCGCATGACATTTTGTACTGAACCGACATTTCACTTTCTGCGGTTAGACTCTTCGCATTCTAACAAATAAATAGATCGGAACAAATACCACATCATCTTTCATTGTAAACAAATGTCTCGTTTTCCTTGTTGTAAAATTGACATTTTTATCAGTCTAGCGGTTAAGAAAAATGGAATTCCACAAGACAATTTGTTATTCTATTTTTCCAAAACCCAAGAGGTTTTATTTAGCGCAATTTCAGACTTTGCCAACACCCAATGAATTTTTTTTTGAAGGAACGCGGTCCTAATATTTGTCGCAAATCGCGAATCCCCATTGATGGCTCATGGAGCATGCATAGAGGGCGCCATCTTCTAGTGCGAAATCCCCATAGAGTGACAAATATATTGGATGTTTTGTAACGATATATAATACGATTTTATCTTATAACATTTAAGAACATAATTTGTGATTTATTTACAAAAAAGAATACAGTAACCGGTGATTTCACCACTGGACTACATTGGCGGATCCAGGATTTCCCGTACGGGGGGGGTGCCCGGCCTGTAGGGGGGCGCCAACACAATTTTCACGTATTTTCTCCCAAAAATCGGAAAAAAACTGCATGGAAATGAAGAGAAATTTGGCCGTGGGGGGGGGGGGTGCCTCCTGCGCCCCCCTAAATCCGCCAATGGACTAGATTTCCTGGTCTGCATTTTTAGCCAGAATATGTCCGTTCACCCACCAGAGACCTGAAATTGTTTGCAAATCACTTCCGGCAATACAGACCATATCTACTATCAGAGAATCTGCAGGGTTCGAAGATGTAGATATGGCAAGTAGGTACGTAGACAAGTCAACACTATTTGTAGACTCTTTCACTAACTCTGGCTACATTATAGAAGGAGTCATTGATATGACAAGCACATGCACAGACATTATATTCTAGCTTTTCAGCTCCTGAAATTCCTATCAATTTTGAAACGTACAGAACAAAAGAGAGAACACAAGAATTCCATGCTGTGCTTTGAAATTACATTGTTCCAAAACTGATAGGAATTTAAGGAGCTGAAGTTGGGATGAAATCTCAAAAACAAAAACAAATCAGATAGACATTTTAATACGAAAACAAAGCTATTCTGTGAAAAGGCGAAACAATTTCATCCTAAGTTATTAAAATGCAGAACAGAACAGCGTGAAATTGCATTATTCTAATGGTGATATCGTTTTAATCCTTTGAATTTTTTCATTTATATAGAAATCGTTGAACCGACCGTCAGAATATCAACAATGCAGTAGAATCTGCAGCCTTGCTGCATTTTTTGGGTCGTATAAAATAAGGAGTTCACTGTAGCATTATTACTACATGAACACAGGTAGCTAAGTGATGAGTTTGTAGTAATTTTACACAATCCTGACAGTTAACTGCGTCCTGAGACACAGGCATGGCACATCCTGAGACGCAGGTGGGGCATGTCCCTAGATGCAGGGGGCATGTCCCGAGACGCAGGGGACACGTCCTGAGATGCAGGTGGGGCACATCCCAAGATGCAGGCAGGGCATGTCCCAAGACGCAGGTGGGGCACATCCCGAGACACAGGTGGGGCACATTCTGAGATGCAGGTGGGGCATGTCCTGAGATGCAGGCAGAGCACATTCCAAGATGTAGGCAGGGCACATCCCGAGATGCAGGTGGGGCACATCCTGAGATGCAGGTGGGGCACATCCCGAGATGCAGGAGGCATGTCCCGAGATGCAGGTGGGGTATGTCCCAAGATGCAGGTGGGGCACATCCTGAGATGCAGGTGGGGCACATCCTGAGATGCAGGTGGGGCATGTCCTGAGATGCAGGCAGAGCACATTCCGAGATGTAGGCAGGGCACATCCTGAGATGCAGGTGGGGCACATCCTGAGATGCAGGTGGGGCACATCCTGAGATGCAGGAGGCATGTCCCGAGATGCAGGTGGGGTATGTCCCAAGATGCAGAGGGGCATGTCCCAAGATGCAGGCAGGGCACATCCCAAGATGCAGGTGGGGCATGTCCTGAGATGCAGGTGGGGCACATCCTGAGATGCAGGGGGCATGTCCTGAGATGCAGGGGGCACGTCCCGAGATGCAGGTGGGGCATGTCCCAAGATGCAGGCATGGTATGGTCTGAGACTCGGGTGGGGCACTTCCCACAAGTTTGGGTGCATACACACACACATCTAAGAAGACCATTTCAGTATTTATAAATAAATGAATAAATAGTGAAAATTTGTCTTCTTAGGTGTGTGTGTGTCCCTCTCTGTCTGTTTGTTTGTATTATTTTTACTCACTGTGATAGTTTCCTTACTAATAAATGGTGAAATTGTGAAATAAATCTTTAAAATCTTCTTTGTTTCCTTTGAAAATCTCCTTTCCACGGTACAGGTTAACCTAAACATCCACGGCCGCAACTCAGTGTACGTTTACACAAAAAATATCATTTATATACAGAAATATTTGTCTAATTGTACACTATATTCCAGCATATAATTCAGAAATTATTAAGTGAATGAAAATTTTAAAATGAGGATTTTCATTTGTATTGTACCAATGGCAAAATACCATATTATCACTCACTAAAGTGTGAGTAAATAAAT
>JBCAUI010006394.1:0-10169 GCA_038406195.1 Haplosyllis anthogorgicola
GCATTGCCCATGCAAGTTGCTACCTCAGCTGTTAATAGAATGTTAATAAGTGTTATTAGAATGAAATAAATGTAATATAAATGGCTTTAAGCTTTCGCTTGCTCTTTGCATTCACTCCGCCTCACCACCGATTGATGCTAGTCGACATATTATTAAAGTAAATTATTAAAGTAAAAGAATTTAGCTAATAGCTTTTGTGTACAAGAAATTGTTAATTTAACGTGGTTTGGTTTAGGGTAACTGGGGAGTCACTTCTGATTCAGAAAAGAAGAGTGTAAAATCAAAGAATGATACTCCAATTAGGAATTTGTATGGTGGCACTGCCCAATGATGCATACTTTTTGAGTACAGAGCTACTGAAAAGGACCAATTTCCATTGACAACTATTGAGTTCTAGAGATCTCAAGTTAGCTCTGTAGGATTTTTCCAGTACCTGTTTTAACCAATTCAGTATGCCACATGATTATTGTGTCTGCTTGGAATTTGAATGAAAATTGATTAAAGTAAGTAAAATAAAGGGATTGTCAATTATTAACCTTTGACCTGTGAGGGTTTTGTTATGAACAATGGAGACACTGTTTTAAACAAAAGGGATATCCCATTGTTAGCATAACTGTGCCATGGCTTCTCCTTCGTCCCACTTCATTGAATTCAGTGCCCTCCCTTCAACTGGTTCGGTTTGGGGTGATTAGTCTACGTATTTTCGTGGTCGTGGCTAAGCAGCTTAGGGCGTCAGTCTAGTAGTCGCAAGATAGTGGGTTCGAGCCCCGCTGCAGCCTCACTCTGTGGTGATGGTACTCAGTTGTAGCCTCCACCCAATGTTCATCCAAGTGGTCAGATTTTGCATACCAGCTCTCGTAGGATAAATAGGACCTTGCGACGATAGACGATGTCGCCAGTCTCATATAAGGCCATTCTGACTGGTCTTGCATTGATACTGGTGATACTAAAACGATACCTTTACCTTTACTTTTGCTCTATCGAACCAGATCGAGATTCCAAGTTTTCATACCTGTAAACACTTGTACAGTTATGACGTTGCTTATTGTATTGAGCGTATATTTGTTGTTGTTCCTTTTTTTAAGATTTTCAATAATTTACTGGAATATTTAAGATGCTATCTTAGTTAAGACCAATTTTAGCGAGGCTAAGTAACTAGATCTCTTAACATTGCATCTTAAATCACAAAAGTCAAAGGTCACCTCACATGCTTTGATTCCAGGTGGTATAGTTAGGAATCCCCTTCACTCAAAAGGCTTAGGTTCCAATGTCTCGTTTAGGAACAGATAAAAGTCCTATATTCTGTTCTACCTGTCATTTGCAGCCAGACATCACAGTACACTCTACACAAAAAATGGTGTCAGAACAGGGTACCTTATGGGAGCTCCCTCATGCAACCTTATGGACACAATTGATACTATTTTTGCGTCATGTTCTGTATTCCCTTTGCAAGATGCAATCTTCCTGTCATAGACATGTTCAGCTCGACATTTTTTTCTCGTGTGTTGAGAACAGACGTTCTGCTTGACCTTCCTAGTTTGGCAAGGACGTTTTGTATTGTCACAGTTGTTCACTGATACGGACAATAACGACTGGTGCCTTTAAAACTGAAAGCATATTGATCAGACCAGTTAAACAAACCTATTGTACAGCTAGGAGCAGTGGCATAAAGCCAGGTAGGAAACTACCTTTTTTATATTTTACATTTTGCTTGGGTACCAGGGGGAGAGAGAGAGAGAGGAGAGAGAGAGAGAGAAAGTCAGACAGACAGACAGTCAGACAGACACACACACACACACACAGATTAGAGGGAGACAGACAAATACGACTGCGAGAGACAGAAAAATCTTTAGAATCTTTGTAAGTGATTTAACTTTTAGCCTGTTGTTTCTTAATATTCAATTTATTTCTGTTGAAATGATTAAATAAACACAAGGTGCTATATTTTACAATTCTACGTTGATTAAATTATTGTAGTGCCACACCTAAATTGCTGACAACTTGTGGTAAATGAACACATGATAACAATATGATTCTTAATTCCATGATTGCGTATAAATAAACGAATTCTACACATGATATTGGCAAAGAGTGACAGAGAGAGAGACAGAGACAGAGAGAGACAGAGACATAGAGAGAGAGACATAGAGAGAGAGACAGACAGACACACACACACACACACACACACACACACACACACACACACAGAGACACAGACACACACACACAGAGAAAAGTGAAACATTACACAACAGTTATTTTTGACATTTTTGTGCAACTAATTTCTATTAAGTTTCATAAATGATTTCATTAAACATTTAAGGAATTTTATTTAGGCTAGTTGTGGATGAAAACCTCACTTGACTTGAATACAGGTAAGGGAACTGTTCATGATATTTGTTGAACTTAATTTACCACACAACTTACAGGGAAACGTGAGTTTGATTTATTATTGTTGGAGCAGGCCGCACTGCTTTTTTATTTTTATTTATCTGTTTGCAACGTTAAATTGGTGAAAACTAGAGATGAGTTCGGATTCCGTATTCAGTTCTACCATTCGTTTTACACATATTCGGTCAGGGGTGGCTCCAGGATGTGGTCAAGGAGGGCACCCAACTTGTCAAGTGCCGATGTTTGCCGATGGAGCGAAGCAAAGTCGTGCGAGTGCAGCAAGCAAGTAATAGCACAGGGTCTGGGGCCCTAAGACGGGCCCCCAGAAGCCCAGGGCTTTCATTAACAAATGTGTATTCTCCGGTTACCTTTTTAAAGGTGCACCACCATTATGGTATGGTACTGTGGTAACTCACAAATTGAAGTTCCCATATTTTCATGTAAACAGCAAATTGTAAATATCTCTTGTCATTCTGTACAAATCAAATTCAAAGTTTTGTTTTCTGTGAAAGGTCATACTGGTAGAAGTGTTTCTTCTGTACAGGAAGGATTGTTGTTTTCAACATATTGATCTAGCTTAAACAAATCTGTGGTGAAGTTTAATGAACCTGTTTTAACAATGAGAATGAACTCAGTTATACAGCTGAATTTATTGCAATTTCTCATAACTTGAGCCAAGATGTTTATAGATTTCATTATGCTATGTATCAGATATGAATTTGCTATGATGATTGAATTTTGATTTGTTGTATATATTAGCTTTGTTGTGCATTGGTGTTATTGCCAAGAATCTTTTTTGGGTGACTATAGATCCCTTTCCAGGGAACCTCAAGGTCTTTAGAGTAATCCTCAACGTGCAGGTGTAGGGGTGAAATTGGCATGGTATAAGTCCATCAGTATCCCTGTGCCCTCATGGGAGTTCCTCCTGCTAGGGGAGATAATCACCATTTCTGGTTCTGGTAGTATGCTTTTACACCAGGGAAACATCTCAGATCAGACTTGGTGACTGCATGTAGTTGCAACACAGTAGCTATGTGTAGACTTTAGAGTTAGTATGGCACTAATTGCTCTAGTATGGAGTGAAAAGATGGCATGGTATTTTGTAAGAACATTTTAATAATTCCTGAAAGACAAGATAGAAAGCTCACTGGTTCTGGATTGGTGATATGTTCATGTGTATATATTGTAAATATTACAAACATGATTTGAGCTGAAATATTTTTATTTTTATTTTTTTAAAATCTAAGCTGATGTGTTGTTAAATTGTTTTCATTTGGGTTGATTGTTCCTTTGTTGCACATGAGGACATGCTTTCCCAAAAGAGGGGAGTATGTTGCAGTGTGTGAACATTGGTGGCCGGTATGGGGATGAGAGGCACAGCTACCACAGTAGGAAGACTGCACTTCTGTGTCTACAGGCAAGTGGTGAGTCCAGCTAGAGCCAGCCTGTCAGCATATTAGTGAGTTGAACTTTCTAAAGAACTGTATAAACTGTATCCAGTAAAGAACTGAATCCAGCCTGGACTGAATAATTTCCACTGTTATTGGTTCTACAAGAGTAATTTCAACTGTACACCTTCTACAAGAGTAATTTCAGATGTATTAGTTTTTCAACAACTTCTACAAGAGTAATTTAGCTGATATTGCTTCAACATTTATGTTATGCTAAACTGTATCAATGCATTGTACTGTTGTGCTTTTCCAAATTCAATCTCATTTTGGTCAAAGTTTCATAGTGGCAAATTAAACTGTAAAGTTTAAAATTCAAAAACAAAATCAGTTTGAGAAATATTTTTGGTCTCATACACCAATTTGGCATTGCAAAATATGTCTTGTATTTCAGGTTTGTAAGTGTAGAATTCACTTGGAATTCTCACTGGCCCAAGTTAGTCTGTTTGCTTGTGGCACATAGGCAACAAAATTCAAAATTCAATTGAGTGTGGTTCAATGCTGATTTCAAAGGCAAGTTGAGGGAAGTACAAGAGGTACCTCAGCATACCCAGGGAAAGACTAGAGGTACCTGGGATTTGAACCATGCCCAAATTCATACAATCGGAAATCTTTTAGCAACTTTTATTTTCCTGATTTGGGATAGAGAGTAGTGTGTCTCATATCTAATTCAAAAAGAAAGTTGAGGGAAGTACAAGAGGTACCTCAGCTTACCCAGGGAAGGACTAGAAGTACCTGGAATTGAGCACACCAAATCTGTTTCAAAGTCAGAGGTGTTTACAACAAGTGTTCAGACAACTATTTGACTTAGCTTTCAGTTGCAAGACACTGGGTTCAAGTTTATTCACTGTGACTTGAAACTAGGTATATTTTGATAGAAATACTATATATTGTACACATGTAATTGAACTATCAAAGCTACTGTTGCTATTACAACTACTTTTTAGTTATTTGCCTTGATAGGATTTCAGGTTTCAAAAGACTTCATTTCAATCTGAAAATCAAACAGTAACTTAGTCAAAATTGAAACATTTTCAAATCAAAGTTGGTTGCTATGTATTACCTCCCTTCCTTAGTGGTATAATAATTTATTTTCCAAGTTGACCAATATGAATTTTTTCCACCTTCCTCCACATTTATATATGGATTTAGCAGGAGGAGTCACAATCTGCTGCACACTTGTATTTGTTCTTTGTTGTGGTGTTTGTTTGGTGGATATCTCCAAGATGTCTTCTGAAACTAGCAAGGTAACCAGGTTATCAATTGAAGAATCTGATTACAAAATGTTGAAATCAAGTACTATATACTTTGCTCTTAAGCCTGTTGATCCTGAAAGCTTTGTTGGGTTTTCCTCAGGGATCATCTCACAAATTTTTGAAAAGGAGGTTGATGAAATTGACAGAGTCATAAAATTACCTCAGCCAAAAAAGTATGATTTTCTTCTGGTGTTTACTGACAATGAATTGGCTACATCTAGAAGGTTGAAAACAGGTGTAGGTTCCATTGAACAGGTGAACTTGAACTTGAACTTGAAGTTGGTAGAGGTTCATTCAGAGGCAGAGGCTTTGGTAGAGGTAGAGGTTACAATGGCCAAAACCAAACTCAAAATCCAGGACAAAATCAAGGTAATCAAGCTCAAGCTCAATCATAAAGTCAAGCTCAAAGTAATGCTCAAACTCAAAACAATCAGGGTAGGAATAGAAGAGGTCCATATTGTTTTCACTGTCAGTCTCAAGGTGCAAGTGCATATGACCACTGGCCACATAACTTTGACTTATTGAAGGTAATTCTGAGTGATTGGCAAGATAGCCAGAGGGCCAATGGGCATCAAAATCAAACTGAAAATTTAAACACTTAAGGGCTGCACTGAGGGGTGGTGTCACTGAGCCCAGTTCTGATGCAAATTCCCCAAATTCAAGTTCAACTAATGTGAGTCAAAATGACTCTACTTCAGCTCAAAATTCAAATTTAAATGTAGGAGACATACAGATAGGATTCAAGAAAGTAAAAACTAATGAGAACATAGCTAACCCTGATGCATGGGCTAGGCTAGTTGGTCCACATAATGATGCCAGTGTACTGGTAAATGATTACCAGACAAAAGCTCTGTTAGATACTGGTGCCATGGTCAGCACAATTAGCAAACAATTTTGTGAAGATCTTGGTCTGGAAATTTTTCCCATTGAAAACTTTGTGAACATTGAACAAGCAGGTGGTAGTTATTTAGATTATGAAGGAGTTACTGAGATCAATTTGAAATCTTCTCATTTGGCCAAATTGGATTTGAACATTCCTGTTTTGGTTGTTCCTCATATTCCTTATCATGAGACAGTCCCATTAACTCTTGGTACAAAGACTTTGTCAGAGATTGTAGATTGTGAGGTCATTGATGATTTGGAAGAAATTCCCACAAGCTGGAAACATTCAACAGAGTATTGATGCTTCTAGAAAACTTCAGAATCCTGATCCTCTTGGTGTAGTAAAAATGTCTAAATCCCAAACAATTCAACCGTTTGATACACTTGATGTTCATTGTCTAACTAAAGCTAGAAGTTATGGTATGACAGTAAATGTTATTGTGGAGCAAGATAGTAAGCACAAACTGTATGAGGGTGTTGAATTACAAAACAGATACACTAATCTAAAAAAAGGTAGTAATAGAATCACTGTTGCTTTTAGGAATACTACATCAAGACCCATTACTTTGCTCAAAAACAAGATTGTTGCTCAGGCATACTGTGCAAATATGATCCCTCAGATTTCATACCCTGCATCAAAGAAATCTGACTCTAGTTCAGATGGAACAATTCCCAAAGCTGAAGATGATCCAGAGTCAAGTAATTCAAATGAGCAAGCTGATAATGGTCAATGGGTTCTAGATTAGATAGACATGTCAGGCATGGAATCATAGAGTGAAGATCTACAGCAGAAAGCTAGGGACTTACTTTGTGAATATTCCAATATTTTCTCCAGGCATGATCTAGACATGGGCATCCTCATCCTCATCCATGGACATCCTCATGTGGTGTTGATTCCTACTGATGAGTCAGAAGTAGACTCACAACAAACACAAATCACTGTTCTGGAGGATAGTGATTCTTCTAAGTCTCAAAACTTGATCTCTCCAGATCAAGGAGACTTAACTGGCCTCATTGAGAATGATTCTGATCATATTATGTGTAGCGTGTTTAATTCGAACTTGATATATTGTGAAAATTGTAGTCTGCAACCTTTAACTTCCTAGCTTGGAATTAGCCAGAGAACTACCCCAACCTTGATTAGAGTTATCCCTAAAGTGAGCCATCACCTCATGGGGATACGATCAAATGTTGCTTTACATTACCTCACAGGGCTAGGCCATCCTGTCTTCCCACTTGGCAGATATATCAATTTTGCATTTTGATATGGTTAGATATGCTGCGACTTACTGAGCTACGTTGGAATCAGTTCAGTAGATTAAAAGAAATCCTAAAGAGAAAATAACTTATGTGGCAGCCTGGAAACTATTGTAACAGCACACGCACATTTCTAGATTCCTAGATAACAGATTTCATGCAAATTAATGACCATGTCATGTAATGTCATAAAAAAACTCACAATACAACAATAATAAAATAATAAATTATACAATAATATTGGTCGTTAAGCCTGTACAAATGACCAGTTTATGGTAAAGGATTTAGTTGAAAGTGCTTTAGACAGATTAAACAAAATGGTTATTTGTTTTTAAATAACAGTCATTCTTTCGAATCAACGCTTTTTGAAATGTGAGGAAACTGTTACTACAGAAAACATTGGTAATCGCACAACTGGAAGCAAAGAAAACGCATATTTCATCTTTCTCTTGACGTTATTGTAAATATTTTAACTGTAATTTTGAAGAGAGGTGTCAATGTGCAGTGGAACCTGTCTTGAACGACATCCTGTATTTTTACATTTTTCACTGTATACAAAGTTGTTTTTGTACACGCACATGTGCTAGTTTAAATGACCCTGTCTTGGACGATACCTTGCCTTTTACAACACTTTTGGAAGGGAAGAGTTTGGGGTCTCTCGAGGCAAGTTCTAACGTATCGAGGTTTATCTCTATTACGTAATAGCACAGGTGACTTAATTCCTGTTTGAAATGTACATTTGAGGAAAGGTGTCAATGTCTTCAGATTTACCTATGCTACATTATGTTTCAGGTGACCTAATTTCTGACCTACAAACAATGAATGAGCCGACACACGGCGGATGGATTCAGCCGTTCCTGGACAACCCGGGCAGCACGGCGCTGAGCGTTATCATCGTCTACCTCGTCTGGAGGATCTCCACCAAACCACGGAACCTCCCTCCAGGTCCCAAACCATGGCCTCTCCTAGGTGCGTACTAACAGCTTTGAATTCTTACTAGTTTTTAATTGTTAGTTTTCACAGATAACTATTTAGTTGCGACGTTCAAAGAAAGCTGACTTCGGTCAGCAGTTATTAACTTAGGAGCGCTGTGATGCTAACTTGAACGTCGTGGAATAGAATCCCAGTGGTCCCACTTTACTCAGTGGCATCCATAGTCAACTCGCTAACCACACTGGCTTACACAGGAGCAAAGTGCAGTTGTAGAACAAGGAGGTGGTCACTCCAAACTTCTGGAAACTGTCAAAGGACTTGAGACTTCGATTAGAGTTATCACCGGGAGTGCTGCAGTCTAGAGACTGCAGTTAGAGTTAACACCAGGGGTGCCACAGGCTTCCCACCACCAGCGGTCATGTGACAGTCTAGAGACTATCCTATTGGTTAATTAGAGTTATGCATTAGCATCATTAGTAGCCATCTTTAATTATTCAGTTCAACTTGCACCTTTGATGAAACTACATGTATTTTTGTACCAGAGTTAATAAACTATATCCAAAGTCTAGAGACTCTTGTTCTAGTCTTTTTACAGAAACATGGTTGAATAAATGTTTCTAGCTTAAAATAATTGTGCAGCACCAATGAAACATGGATTGATCCAAAGGGCATTGTATCAAATGCACAATGCTTATTAGTCTGGAGTAAATCCTTCATAACTGTATTACATCTGGGCTTGCAACAGATTGAGCCCAGTAATGGTTGCTGCAGTATGCTTGTGTGCACATCTGCAGGAGCAGCTGTTAGCCTATCAGCCAATCAGATGCAAGCATTCACCAAGCTGTTACAAACAACAAAATTCAAAAATTCAGTTTAGATTGTGAACTTTATTGAGCAACATGTGTAATGTTTGCAGAAATAAAATCCAAACTTTTCTCGGTTTAAAGCAAACCAATTGTTTTTGTTATTATTCCGGATCAAGCTAATAACAAGCTAAATAGCGACAACCGCAAGATAACCAAAGGCAGACGGTTTCTTCCTTCGATCCCAAATGCAAACTTAACTGTGTGTTTCCAGGTAACCTGAGATACTTCACCCAGGATGAACAGATGTACAAGGACTACGAGAGACTCGGTCAGGAGTACGGGGACGTGGCCCTGCTCTACTTCGGGAGAAGGTAAGTACAGTAGAACCTGCTTTAACAATCCACTGCTTTGAGCGGCCACATGGTGTTTACGGTCAATATGTCGGTGTGTTTCCTATTTTTTCTCATAGATAACTCATTAAAATTATCACTGCTTTGTGAGGTCACCTGTCATTTACAGCCAGATTACGTTGTGAGTAAGGGTGGCCCCCAAAGCAGGTTCTACTGTACACGTACAGTGGAACTTCCTTTGGGCGAACCTTCTTTTGGACGATCAACATCTCTTTGCATAACTGTCAGACTTGAGATATAAAACATTAATATACACAGAAAAGAACCTTCCTTTGCAAGACAACCGCCCCATTGAAGATCACTCTTCTTCCCAAAATTGGGTTGTCGCCCAAAGGCAGTCCACTGTATGTCAAAGGCGATTTATAAATTTTACCCAAAACAGAGAACTTACCCAATCTTTAATTGAACTAGCATCATCTTTGGGTGAAAATAACAGGGGAAACCTACATGCAGAGTTGATCCACTCAAGCATATCATCCCAATGTTTGCAGGTACTAATTTTACACCTTCACAAGGTGTGAAACGGAAATCTGTTGCCTCAAGGAATTGAAGGTGCAAATACATGTGTCGATTTTAAACAGTAGATTGGTTAAAAAATCTATGGGGAATTTCCGATAAAGTTAAATTGAAAATTCTTGCACTTAATATACCACTATCTACTGGTCGTCAAAAACAGCACAGAACACACCCAAACAAAAAAAATGTAAATATAATGTCGACTAGCATCAATCGGTGGTGAGGCGGAGTGAATGCAAAGAGCAAGCGAAAGCTTAAAGCCATTTCTAT
>JBCAUI010006405.1:0-10169 GCA_038406195.1 Haplosyllis anthogorgicola
TTGGAATGTACAAGCCCATGAAATAAATCTAAAAAATTTGGAATCTCAGTGTTTGGTGCCGATTTTATCATAATTTTTCACCTCTACTGACACCGTGTATCCAGCTGGATCCACTGAGCGAAAACAAGGAATTCCAACCGAAGACTGGACACGAGCAGTTGATGCACTTTTACAGTAACCCATACCTTGAATGTGTATCAAGCATCCACAGGATCCTACTCAGAGGCTGATAAAGCCCCATTAAACACTATGAAGACACAATTTGAAAGTAAAGATTGAAACCAAAACAAAATGGCTGCCAGGGCAACCCAACAAGACGGACGCACTTGGAAACGAACACGAAGTCAACCGAATCTCTCAGAGCTTCAAGAAACCAAAATATACAACAATTTTCTTCGTAAGATACGTGATGAATGCATGGAAAAATCGAAAAAAGAAGAAAGAGACCCAAAACTGTACAAGATACCAAAGATTTCAATTCCGAAAAGCGAAATAAATCAAGCCGAATATAGACGAACCTCGCTCCAAAACCTACATCCACAAGCGCGCCAACCGGAAGTCACGAAAACGAGGCTAAATAACAACAAAATGGAAGAAAATTGAAAAAAATTTCAAAATAAAGCGAATAATCGTCAAAATACTGGACCACAAATCTATTATGCGAATAAAACAACTCCTATACACGTTCCCAGACACAAATGTGATGAATGCACACAGGATTTTTCAACCAAATGCTGCTTAAAACGTCATGTAAGGGTGAGACACAGACAATTGAGAATCCCTTGTGAGGTATGCGATCAAGAATTTGGGACTAAAGATGTCCTAGACCGACACATCAGAACCAAACACCGAGAATTGAACATAAAACCTAAGAAGAAAATCACTTTAGATGAATACCGAGTCAAGCGCAAGATACATCCACCTAAACCCTATGTAGGATCAAAGATCCCGACAAGGCCATACAAAACAGATGCGACTATGCCAAGCAATTATGTATATTAACAGACTCTACAACGTACCCAGAAACAACATAACTGGACGCTATCTACAGCAGAGACTGATGTACATGTACCCTCAAAAAAGAAAGACACTAGATCCAGACCACGCCTAACCATCAACAATGAATTTATTAGGGTCATACCCCTGGACCCTATTCCTCATAGTATTAAACCTTCAGACCCAAGAACAACTAGATCCTGCCACAGTCCAGACATAGACATTATGACAGCAGAACTTAACAAACTACTTGAAACCCCAGAAATCACTCCAGAACAGACTCCAGAAGTAACAGACAGAGCTACAACTCCTGAAATTCCAGACATCCTAGCTGAGGCCATGAAAGAATTACAAGACACCCTAGTAGATTCAGACTGGCAGATTATAGACAGCATAGGAACCACTGATGACTTTATTTTAAATGAATTCAGATTCAATGATATATAGTCTGGGGGACTTAATCCCCCAGACAACTATTCTTAAAAAAATAGAAACTGATTAGTAACTAGCTCCATACACCACACTTACTATTATATTTACCCCCTCTTTCGCCTAGCAACAAAATTTCCCTGATGAAGACATAGAAGTCGAAACTAGTTGGAATGTACAAGCCCATGAAATAAATCTATAAAATTTCGAATCTCAGTGTTTGGTACCGATTTTATCATAATCTCTGAGTAAAATTGACTCTGCCTAACATAACAATGCGGGGAAACGAAATTCACCATACACTTTGCAGGGCAGTGAGTACGTTAAAATAATTGGAGATATTGCAGTCTTAATATGGTAAATGAGACACAAATGACAAATGAGACACATTGCCTATTCTCATTAAAGTAATATATGTATAAATATACTATGGAAAGTTTTTTCTCCAAACTCTCATGATGGTGAATGTAATATGTGTACATGTAGTGTAATAGGATTTTATAACTAGATTTTTCGCCAAAATAATGTGAACTTCTGTGTTGCAAACTAATATCTTTTTCTGAAGATTGAAATTATAGATATTGTGTTTTGAGCGTGTTAAATGTGTGTTTAAGCACTTAAACTCATAAATTTTCCAGAAATATGCAAAACTGTGTCTCTAAATTTGTGATTGCGCTACTTCGGAATGGAAAAGTTTGTCCTCATGAAAAGTTTTACTTTTTTTGACGCATTTGAATATCGACAGATTAAAAAATCTTATTTCAGAAAAAGCAGTGAAATACTGGACACATGTATGTAACAAATAAAGGGCAGTGTTACCTGTTCATCTGAATTCTTACAAAACCTAAGTGTTATTAACTAAAATTGTGTGTACAATAAAAAGTGTATAAGCACATCCTTGGAGAGAAAACTAATGGAGATGGAAACGAATTTCTCTGCAAACTTTTCTAATTTGTCAAAAACATCAAACCTTGGTGTGTTGATGGAAAGTAATCTAACAAACAGCGCATCGGCTTATGTCAGTGCTATGGATTTTGTTGAATATAGATGGAGTCTCAGAATTCAAGCTGCATTTGGCGTATTTATTGTTATCGTTGGAATTTTAGGTAATTTATTCTCCAATAATGATACATTGACTGTTAGAAGTTTTAAAAGTTTTCTCGTAATTTATCTCGGTGAAATTATAGACTTTTTGATCTTTTTTCTTAAACAAACGCAACGCAAACGTAACAATTCTCACAGCTCACAGGATCGTTTGAAATGTTATGCTAAAATTTTAAAGGAAGGAAAAAAGTATTCGAAAACGGTTGTAAAATACTTTAAAAACGTAAACTTATTGTTCGTATCCAATAAATTACTATCGTTATTATATTTCATGTTATTTTTCATTTTGCAGGAAATATTCTAGTTATTATAGCCTTTGTGAGTAAACGTACACCGTTATCTTCCACAAATCTGTATTTGGTAACTCTGGCTGTTGCGGATCTGACTGTATGTTTTATTGGGCAATTGTGTCGAGCGTTTCCGAGGGCACTTACCGGTTATGACACAGGTACAAAGCTTCATTTCCTTACTGAAATGTGACAATTAAGACAAACTCACAAGCACTGCAAATCAACAAGTGTCGACCTGGTAAGTAATTACAGTTCCTCGATTCCGTTCATATTAATTTGCTGTATTTTCTCATAGACATGGTGCCTTTGGTACATGTTAGTAAATCATTTGGTACATTTCGCCTACATTCGAAAAGTAAGTTGAATCAATCGGTCTACCTTTGCCCCCAGTTGAATTGGATGTTGTGACCTTTGTTATTTCGAAGCAAGCAGATGCCTTTTGTAGCCTACATTCCCATTACTAAATGAACCGATACCAATGACTTTACCCAGTTGTGGACACCGTGACCTAAGGAAAAACTATTTGAACTTTTTAATTGTGGACGCAGCATTTTTTAATCATTGCATAAGAAACAAAAAGAGAAGGCTTGAATCTAAATTTAATCAGTGTTCAAATCATTTACAGTTACTCTTTCATTGAACAGATAATAAAAGTTAAACAGAGAAAAAAGTGATAAACTCAAAAATTCGTGCCATGAAAAGGCATCGCATCAATGTATTTCCTCATTTGCTCTTTGCCAGGTCTGTCAGGTATGACAGATTTGGTAGGTCTGGTTATTACTAATTTTAGTGCAGATTTGAAAAAAATGCACTAAATATTGTTCATTACTTATAAATGGTAGCTACAATAAATAATTTAATTGCAAAATAGAAACAACACAGGGCCTCTTTTATATCAATTACAAAGTCAATCTGACCAAAAGCTCAACCCTCGACTGCTTACAAACTGCTCTGTTGTAGTTTGTGTATGGTGGAATCTCTCTTATTTTTATTCTACAGCATCTCTAAGTCCATGGATATGCAGTTCTTGGTTCTTTATCAATCACAGTGCGAAGACTATTTCTGGCTGGACGCTTGTAGCGGTTACCATGGAGAGAACTTTATTAGTTTATTGGCCACTTAAAGCCAAAACTATCACTGCGCGAAAACATACTTTCGTAGTAATATCTCTAATCTGTTTCTTTTGCTCAAATGTTTACATTCACTATTTTTGGTCATATGGAAGAAAATATGAAATTATAGATGGTAAAGAGGTATTAGTTGCATCGTGTTCTGTAAATGCAGAAGGCGATGTTTTATCCTACTACATGGCAAATATAAGACCCCTGCAAGATCTCTTTATCAGATCTGCGATCCCCTTCTGCCTCCTTCTAATCTGTAATGTCCTCATCATTGTCCGACTTGCTCACCAACACAAAACCAAAAAGGAAAAGATGAAATCCACTGATGAAGAAAGTAACAAGAGAAAAGATGCGCAGATGAAATCCATCACCGCAATGCTCCTAACCGTGAGTTTTACGCATCTGATTTGCATCTCCCCGATGCAGATCATGTATGTAGCCGATAAGAGCGACCCATTTGGATGGACCATAACCGAACAATGGCAAGCTGTGGTCGCCCTGCGATGGGGTTTTGCTGTAGCCGTATACTATCTCAACCATGCCATTAATTGCATTCTTTATATCGCAAGTTCGTCAGAATTCAGAAAAGATTTAGTTCAACTGTGGATAAAAGTTAAGAAACGAATGAAATGTTTCAATAACCAGGTTTACCCCAAGTTGGCAGTAACGACGTCCGTTGGAGAAGGCCAGTCAGCATATAACGTTTCATAAGCGTTTGGAAAAACCAATTTAGAATAACGAACACGAAACAGAACGCATGACATGATTAAGAGGTATTTGAAATTGAGACTGCCTGTTACCAAGCATTTTTTTTTTTGTAAGTACCAAGCAAATAGCTGCATGTTTTACACAGCTATTAACTTAATATGTTTGGACAGGAGTTCCAATTGTAAATACTCCACAAAAATAGTGTTTGGCTAACAGGCAATATCAATTCCAGAAACCTCTAATAATTCAACTACCGTTAACTAAGCTTTTATTGGTTTGTGTGGTCCGAAATAAACATTTTCAATGCAGTCGTTTTGGTGGTTATTAATTTGAGAAAAGTAAAGCAATGGGTTCTCTATCCGCTCCTTCTTATACGTAATCAAGTATAAAACTAAATTGCTAATTTATTCGAGTAAAGCCGCTTACTTCCAAGAATATCAAGGTCTTTTGTCAATACATAGCAAGATTTCACGCTATTGGCACGGAAGTTACTTTGTGCTTTTTACTGCATATAAGCTACTTCTTACTTTTTAGACTTATTAATTTGGGATGGATAGTTCTTGTTAGATTATACATAATGAGGTAGTGCAACAATTTGGAATGAAAACACTGAGTGTATTTGTTTTACCAATGTCATTTATCATTTTTGTATGTGTATTTACAGTGTGGTACTACGTTTGGTTTACAGCAAAAATATAAAATTTCATAACGAATACAGAATGATCAATATAAAGAGTATTTTGGCCATAAATAACAAAGAGTTATTGTTATGTACAATGCATATTCACGGGTGTTTTAAACTTCGTCTACTGCTCTGGAGTTTTACAAGAGTAAGTGGGACTTCCGACTTGGAATGCATGCACTAACTACTTCGTTTGTTGTCGACATCAACTGGTTTCCATGTCATCATCTCCACCTGCGGAGGAGAAGGAATGTTATGTATAACAAGGAACATAATGTACTGCACCAAAATAGTTTGCTTAAAAGGCAGCATCAATTCATTTTCCCATT
Organism: Haplosyllis anthogorgicola; assembly: GCA_038406195.1. NCBI lineage: Eukaryota > Metazoa > Annelida > Polychaeta > Phyllodocida > Syllidae > Haplosyllis > Haplosyllis anthogorgicola. Next base: position 5,660 of record JBCAUI010006405.1, read on the forward strand.
TCTATATACTGCTATGTCTTTTATTACACAAACGATAACACTGTTGTAAAGATTATGTGCTCCGCAATAAAAAGCTTGTTTATCACATGTAACTGAGACTTGCAAGGTGCTTCACCAAAATTTCACACAAGTGCTGTTGAAGATGAATTCGATAACGTTTTACACAGTCACTGAATCGTAAATTGTGCCACTTACCCACTTCATGAAACATAAACTCTTGTTGATATTCTTTGAGGAACTGTGTGGATCTTGATTCATCCAGAAATAATGAATACACTCGCTTGATGTCGTCTACGCTTACCTCTGTTCCCTAAATTACAAGCAACAAGATTGAGTAAACGATTATTGAGTCAGCTTCTGCACTATTAAGCAAGTGATGTAAATGTCATGCAGGTACGCAGCCCTGAAGCACATGTTTCAGTGAAGTCGCCTGATTGCATAGTATTCTTCATGGCCGAAAATTACAACTTTCTTTGTACGTTTTGGGATGTTTGTTGATATTAGAAGGAAATTTTACCTTGCTTCTTCCAGCACCAATTATCCATAGCGTGGCAAGGATGGTTGGGCCGATAAAGAACATGAGGAATAGGGGAGTCACAGATATCAAAAGTATTGCATAGTGCTACGAGACTTGGGTCTGGCGTTGGTGTAGCGACAGGGTTTATGATTAGACATGTGCTGGGTGAGGGGATGTGGGTGTCATAATACTGTATACTGGTTACAGGGTGGGAATGTTGGCTGGTATTGGGTACAGAGCACAGGGGTGGGTCAGTGCGGTGCAGTGGTATCAGAACTAGTCCCTTCAATAGCCAAGCGGTTAAAAGTTTGCCTCGTTTAATTAACTGTATCGTTACGTTAATGTAGTAGACAGACAATGTAGTTTTATGACTTTTGTAACCAAATTACTTCAAATCAAACAGAATGGGTTTTTTTAATTTAAAATGTAGCTATTTAAAGACAATACATAATTCCTTTAATGACCATTACTGGGAATGTGTCTATTACAAAATTCTGTGATGACCATTAATAATTTAAGTGTCCAAAAGGCTATACTAAAAAGAATACATGCGTACCTTTCTCTTCCTGCAGACTAAGTGAGCAGTGGTGATCAGTTGTATGGCATACCTCAGCGAGGTTTCCTGCCCAATACGTGTTAATACGGAAAGTGCATCTTCGGAGATTTCGACATCTTCTTCCTCGGCTCTGCGGAAAGCAAAACATATTTATGTCTTCTAAACGCAACACTGAAAAATTGTAACCTTACTGAGTGAATGTGAAATACACACTATTCGTTTTAAACTGATAGTGGCATTGTAGATTTGTCACTTACTCTCAAATATAAATTTTAAATTTCACCGACAAATAATAAGTGTTCAGTAACCAATTTCAAATTACCTTATTTTCAATATTTGTTTGATCTCCTTTTCTTCATACGGACTTGTTGAGATAATCAGTAACCTGTCGAGCAAATCCATGGGAATGCCGTGTGGACCAGGGTAATTTGTTCCTCGAATTCTGAAACAGATGTGTCAATTACATGATTTGTTTATTACGACAAAAATGCACATGCAAAGAATTTATGCCACGAATTAGTCAGCAAAGTACAAGCTTCACAAGTTATGAACATAATCCCCATGTTTACTTTCACTGATAATTGATCGGACGTACCTAGTAATACCCCTGTTTGTAGCCATTATAAGGATAGGTGCCATGTCACTTTCTAAAGCTCTGTTTAGAAACGAAAAGCACTCAATGTCCAACATGTGAACTTCATCGACAAACAGTACCTGTTCAGGAAATTGTGAAATTTAATTCAACAAAGGATGTTTAACATAAGAACTTCCACAGTCGGTGCTCTGAATAATACACAACAGCATTAATAACAAAAGGTTTTATAAATTGGCGGCAACAGTGCATGTAGTAATGAGTTGGCACTAGTTAAATGTTTGGCATCCCCTTGATAATTTACTGTTATTGCACTTACTCCTGGAACGATTTCTGCTTTACCCTCCTCTCTCCACTCAGCCACCTTTGAATTGATCTGTTCTCTTACTTCAGTTTTTATTTCACCTGTATCACCTAAATTAAAGAAGAACGGGTATGACATTAAAACATCTTGGCTTGATATTATTGGGTTGAACGAAGCGAGTGCCATGTAAGCACTAATTTTAATTTCTCTTGATTCGATGGTATAATCAAGATGTAACTGGACATGTCTGAACAGCATGAAGGATTCCATTTAGAGTACATGTACACCCAAGAATATCAGTAAAAACATCTCCGTTCGAGTCTCACATAATAAATCTTTTCTTCTGATTGAACATATTTGTCACAACATATGCTACGAGGCCAAATAATCTCTGGTTTAAATGTTGTTAGCATAACTTTAGTTCTGTTATTTGTACCTGAGAATAGGGCTAGAAATCCTTGGGTTCGACTGTTGATGACGTCTATTTCGTGTAAGCTCACGGTGTGTACAACTTCTTTCCTCTTCTGTAATTCTCCTTCAGGACACTGAACAAACTTAGTCTGTGCTCCCATAGCATCATAATCTCTGGCTCTTGTGAACGATCTCCCGAGCTTTGTGATTTTTCCTGTTGCTTTGTCTATTGTTATGATGTCACTGGAGAACAATTAATATTAAAATTTTACCACTGCACACCTTTGGTTTGGAATATTTATGCACATGTACACAAATTGAGTAACACAAGCCAATTCGTAACTTAATGCTGTCCTTATACTCTGGGATTACATTTTCTGCAGATACCAATGTGAAAGATGGACTGTTAGATTTAATCTATGGTATTTCAATGACCCAAATCTGTAGTGCACTTCTGCAAGTCAGCTTAGTACAGGTTTCTTAAAAGTTAAGAATGTACTTCTCAAGTTTCGTTTTACTGATGTCGCCATTTCCTCTGAATATTTCATGTTGTAAATGATAAAACTTATAAAAATCTAACGCATTTGATACACTGCAAGAAAATGGGGTTAGACTACACACCCAGCCTGTACTTTTTCCTTCGTAAGAGATTCTATCATTTTTTGTCCGAGATCATAAATGGTTTCCATCTCCGTTGTTTTCAAAGTTAACTTCCCAATCTTCGCACCCTAAAAAGACAAATCTTTGTACAATGGCAGTCTAGTAATATATTTACGGAATTGACATAACTAATTTTATTCAAAGGAGTACAAATGATAACACAGGAATGCAAGATTCACCGTTCCTGTAGCCGGTCGGTCGATCTGTATTTCCACGACTTCTCCTTCTATAATTTCCGTTTCTTCCCTGGTAAAGTGAAGAAATATCACATTTTATAGGTATCATACTGTACATGAAGCATATTCCTGTATGCTGGGAAGCGATCCTTGCATAAATATTTTTCGATGAAATAACAGAACAAGTTCCAATATTTTAAGGATACATACTTGATTCTCACACCAATCGATTTTCTAAATGCCTGTGTGAGTGCTTCTGTTTTTGACATTTCCAGAGAAAATATTTCACTGCCGGCCATAGCTGTGAAGGGTGTGTCTGTTCCAAGGGCTTGAGCCATACCTGCCAAAATAATTCATAGTATTTCCTCACATATACATGTGTCTTAGTTTACAAGCATTTACGCCAGAGCTTACAGAATTTTTCTACTGTATTCTTATTTACATCATCAAGTGCAGAAGAGAATTTTTTACTTACCCATTGCAATGGCTGTTTTTCCTGTTCCTGGCTGACCAGCAATTAGAACTGCTCTTCCAGCTATTTTGCCATCCTAGAACATATATCCTGTGTAAGTTTTTTAAAGTCCACCTTGCATATATATGCAATATATTACAATATGCATATATACTAGTCAATATGCATATATACTAGTCACAACAATTACAAATATACTTATACCCACGTAGACTAGATAATTTTGTAAACAAAAGCATAAAACATCGCGATAAAATACACACAAAAAAAACCCCACACAAACCTTGATCATCTCGAGTATAACTCCTGCAGCTCTTCTCGGAGCATTCTGCCCCACCATACCCTGTGACACCTGCCTTGCCTCCAAAGCATCATCGAGACCAAGTCCACGGATGTGAGAGTGAGCACCTGTGAAACAAGGTGCATTTAACCAAAACATTATTGTGTCCTAAATGATAAACTGGGCAAAAAGTAAAGGCTGTTTATTCGATAACTGAATTTTACTTTTACTTTACTGTGTAACGACAAGATACATACCGATCCTCTCTATTCTCGTAACTTCTCTCACCTCTTGTACTTTTTGTGCCGTTGACTGAAAAACAAAATAAACCAATATTTTAAACCCTGAAAACTTGAAATTATTTCCCGATATATCTAAGGTTAACCGTATTGCCGTAGCAACATCTCATAACTTTTTCCACCTGGACAATTTCTAGATATTTGTCAGTTACTGAGTTATAAATACACTGATGAAGTTCCCGTTAGTTTCCACATACACACGGAAGATTCCAGACACTTACGTTGGAATGAGACAAAGAATCT
>JBCAUI010006416.1:0-10169 GCA_038406195.1 Haplosyllis anthogorgicola
GTGTCTATCTCCACTAATATTCATCCTATTGCTTATTTAATGCTATTTTATGACTATTATGGGATGCATTTTGGCATGTTGGAAAATATGGATTTTGGACTTTGGACTGGGACAGACCAGGGTCCAAAATCTAATGTCCAAGGTCCAAAGGCCCATTATTTACAATATGCCTAAAGCTCATCTGCCACATCTTGGCAGTCCAGCCCACCCATTTTTGCTGCACACACACAGCTCACAGCTGGGTGAGCTGCACTGTCTGAATTTGGCAGATGAGGAGCAATGGTTTTTACTGTCTGGATCATATATTCTTTTTGTCTCTCTTTGTACTCCCGTCGGGTACCGACGGGTTCCATTTAGTATTGATTAAGGATATTACAGTCATTGATTTATATCGTCAATGTCGAAAACCTCATTATGCGCAATTTAGACAAATTGTCCATTTATGTTCCATGAGTGAATATTTTAGCCTCCGTTTGTCGAAGGTGTCTTTTGAATAAGGACATAAAACTGTGGGATAAAAATTGATCTGGTTCTCATGTATCATTACAATGCAAAATAACTCTGGTCCATGCTGTTCCAAATATTTCAATTTAATAATACAGAACAGAAAATCCAATGTTATAAAATGAAATTTTTTGTATCAAGTTTATATCCATTTGAAACCGAATTAAGGAAAATAAAAGAAATTATATCACTCCCAATTAAATAAAATGTTTAACTAATCTTTGACATTCATGAGTATTGTGTTGATTTTAGTATTGACAGCACCAAAACAAAGGTGTAAAATTGGTACCGGGTGAGTGTGCTTGCTTCTGTGGGATATACTACCCTTGTCTGATCACATAGATGTGATTATCATACCGATGTTGGGTGAGTTTCCCTCCCAGTGATTGCCGTTGTAAACTGTGGGAGAACTTGAAGTGACTTTGTAAATTTTGTTTTACATTTCTTACAATTTATTTTAAAGATATCACGCCTGGAAACAATGTGTTTGCATTCGTGCATAACTACACTGACGAGGGAACCTACACGGCCGAGATTCTCGTTTGGAACGAGATTAGCTCTGTTACTCAGCAACTAGCGCTGGAAGCTCAACATCCGGTACTTAACCAGTTCACCATCACTACAAACAGCCCTGTCGAATTTCCACCAGGTCTGTAGAGGTTTTTGTCTTTATCAGAAATTGCATACGCAATCCCAGTGATTGAGATACACTTACGTGCACGAAGCAAATTTTGGATTATCAATTGTCCTGTAACATTGCATAATATACCATTTATGATTTTGTTGAATTCAGACTCGAGACTATGCTTCTTCATGCAGAGACTCTGGCTTTGGCCTTAGGTTTAAAAATTATTTCCTTTTTCAGGCGCATAACAAAAAGCCATTCACCTTCTTTGAAAAGTTCTCGTCTCGATTTACTTTATTAAGATGTAGCCTGATACGTCATGTATTTAATCAATCTAATCAATTTTCAGGTGGCGTGACCTTCAACTTGACCTACCCACAACACCTCCCTTTGCCTACTTCCGCTCATGTGACCTGGAGATGGACGCTGGGCAACACCACGACCTATGACAATGCTCTAAGTGATCACGTGACCACATTCTACCACGAGTTCAACCAGACTAAAGTGCGGGTGTGCGCCGTTGTGTTCAACAATGTGTCAACCCATGAGTTCTGCACACTGGTAGGTTACTCACTCAGTACAATCTGCAAAGGAGTTTACATTTTATACATTCAGTCCAGATGATTAATGAATTATCTAAGCCACTCAATGGCCATGGTCAGGGAGCTTCTCACCAGTATTAAATAACCCCTATCTTTGTCAGTGGCGGATCCAGGATTTCTCGTGGGGGAGGGGGGCTGCCAACCTTGGGGCGCCCCAACTTTTACCCGGTTTTGGTGCAAAAATCCCCAAAAATTGCATGAAAATGAAGAAATTTTGTCCCGTGTGGGGGGGGGGGGGCCCTACCGCGCCCCCCCTAGATCCGCCAATGTTTGTTCCTCTATCTTTCTATCCTTTTGTCAACATAATCGCGGCTTTTGTTAATCCTTATATCTAAATACCAGGCCAAGAAATTCCCAAGAATTTGAAAACTTATAGAACAGAAAAATCCCAGCTGTGCTTTCGATGTGATGTTGTTTCAAAACTCGTTGAATTCCATCCAGTATGTGTAGCTCAGTAAAGTTCTATTAATTGAGAAGCGTTTGAAAATAAAAGAATTTCTCGTTGTGCTATTGTACATTGTAAACTCTATTGTTGCAAAATTTAATGGTCTTTAGGTTTTTTTATTTTATTGTTTGAATTATATTTTCTATCGCACTTTGAAATCTGGATTTAAAAAAAGAAGAACTGAAATAGCAGGTGAAATGTGTCACACGTGGTAACATACGGCCCCCTTAATTTTATCGATATTTGTAAGCAGTTTTGCTTTTTAGGATTGAGTTGAATTTTTTATTTTTACTTTCTTTCCGGTAGCCGCACTTTGAAAATCCTGCCAGTGTAGTGTAATCCACATGATAAAAAACCTGAAAATGAATTCATAATTTCCATACAGGTGTACGTGTACGATGCTATCCCCGGACTTACGGTTAAGTTCGTGATGACCACGGATCTGGAAGGAGATAATACCCGAGAAGAGGAGGTCATCCCCACGGGAGAACCCCTCGAGTTCCCCGCCAGCACCCCCATCAGGATAGAGGCCTTGCCCCTCGGAGGAGGTAAGTTATTTACGTTTCTGATGAAAGGGTCACAGTGTGTCTGCACCACACAGCAGTTTTAGTCCTCAGAGGATCTACACATGATGTCCTAGTGTCTTTGGATTGGCAGACTAGTCTCCAAGGCTGACAGTGTCACACATCACTGGACATGTGCAGGCAACGTTAGGGCAGATTATGCCTCACTTGGGTGGCAGAGCAGATCCACTCTATGATACCTCCCAGCAATACACTACCTTAGCGGATCCAGGATTTCCCGTACGAGTGGGGGCGACCGGCCCGTAGAGGGGACGCCAACCCAATTTTCACCCATTTCGCCCAAAAATCGGGAAAAACTGCATGAAAATGAAGAAAATTTTGGCCGTAGAGGGGGGCGCGTGCCTCCTGCGCCCCCCCCCCCTACTAAATCCGCCAATACACTATAACCGTCCCACCAGCCCATCTGTTAGCGTGACATTATTCGTCTCCCATTCTCTGAGTAGAATGGTGCTGCATTTTTAGGTGAGTTGATAAACTATTTTCAAATTTCATTTAAATTATATTTCTATTTCGAGAGAGGAGGTCCTTGGCCTCTCCAGATTTGAAGGGTGCGTCGTGAGTTGCGCAGAGGTGGTGCACGAAGCTCATGTATTGTGTGTTCTGTATTCTAGCGCGCGTTAGTGAGTACACCCTGAAGGTGCACCAAGTGGATGGTACAGAGGTGGTGCACACAGATCAGTACCCTACGAACGAGAGGTGGAATGAGCCTGGTCAACTTTTTCTCTATCAGCAGCAGGTAATTGGTCTTATGTCTTTACTAGAAAAGTAAATTTACTTCTCAAATCATGGGTGCTTTTTCAATCGAAGCTACTAAAGACTTTTCATAAATAAATACAAATGACATTCATCTTCATGTGACCTTGATCTCCATTTTGGCCTTGACCTCAGCTGGTAACAACTGTGCGTTTGACTATCAGGATAATTGTGTTTGGCACAGGTCAAATGAATGACCCTGGCGCACGAGGTGATGATGATGCACTCACATACCTAAAGTAAATTTTAATCAATGACATTTTAGATATGTCGTTCTCTGGAAGTAAATGCATTGTCGAAAATATTGCCTCGGTATAAGTCGTAGTTTTATTTCATTTTACTTCATTTTACGGATAGATGCATTTATTAAAGTTCGAATTTCAGTTTTAGAAGCCGCACAAAATGAGTAATGATTTTTATATCATGTTATAAATAATCTCGGCTAACTTTGGCTTATTTCATCCTAGTCCTACTCCCACTCCCGTGTTGTTGTGATGGATTTTTTCTTTGGAATTATTTAAATTGTAAAACGCATTGCAGGGTTCAGCAAGGAGAAAACGGGCTGTTAGCAACACGCAGCTTGTGGTATTTAAGCACTTATCGAGTGTTTTTGTTTTTACCTACTACTTTCATATTTGCTATTTTATTCACTTTTATTTCTATAATTTAGCTGACTTTGTTCACTAAGATAGTTTAAAAATAAGCCGAATTGTGTGCAGACGCAATAAAGTTTCATGGAGTTGAAATTGTACTGAGGTTTTTAGTCTCTTTTTTTATATATTCTATTGGCCGCATGTGTGTATCTGGCCGGGTGTTAAGGTCTCGTTATGTTTGAGTAAAAATCTATGATGCAACTTTGTGACTCGAACTTGTTTTAAGCTTCCTGAATTGAACTTTAGCATTTTTTCGTTCTGTCATGATCTTACGTTTTTCATATTAAACAATGCTATCAATTTTATGTCTATTATTTCGTCTTACTATGCATTTATCTTTAATTAACAAATAGCCTGATTTACAGAAAACATTTAGTCACAATTTTGTTTCAACCAGAGATTAAGTGTGTTTATCCATGGTTTCTTTGCAACTTTGTAACTGTAGTTTATTGTGTTGTTGATGTGTGAAAATTAAAATAACCACTATGTAGTAAAAAGTCCTTTCAATTCCTGATATTATTTCTTTCATATTTCAGCCTGGTCTGTATGTTATCGTAGTCACTGCAACAAATCCTGTTAGCACCGTAAACTACACCACAGAGATCATCATCATCACCAGTCTCCTAGGCCTGGACATCTCGGATAACAACGTTGTCACCTCCAAGAACCAACCCAAAAAGTTCCACGTGGGATTCACATCTATTGGACGACAGACGTGCTTGAAGGTAACGTTATTGCTAACTGCAAATAACTAATTTTGAAAATAAAAAAATATTGGGATCAGTAATACATTGCTATTTTAACGGACTTTTAACGTAGAAATGTGGGACACTTTACCTGCTGCTTTAGATTGACGCCACATCCAACCAAAATGCTAAATGATTTTCAGTGGTATGCTTAAACACTTTCATATTTTACTTTCAGATAAATCCAGGCCTTCATAACACAACTAGATATATCTACGGTTATGATGAAACAGGTTGTGTGAGTTTCTGGCCAGATGGTGAGTGGAAAGGAAGTCTGAGTAATCCTCTGGTTTTATCCTTCACCTACCGCGAGTTTGGGACGTACACCATGCGTGGATTGGCTGTGGATATGACGTCACCAAGTGACGTCATAGAGGACTCCCTCACCTTTGCTGTCACCAGCGCAGGTGACTTGTTAACATTTCTTTATTCTGTTTTTGTTTTTTTTTGTATTCTTTTTTTTTCTTTTCTTTGCTTTTGGTAAATTTTGAAACTTAAGTTTTGAAAATTGATAAAAGTCGCCAAATTACAAATCGTAGGGGCCAACCTGAATTTATTCAAGGTTGAATGCAAGTGTTGACTGGGTTAAAGTAATACTAGGTAATACTGTTCTACTGGGTCCTATATCAAATGTACATATCCTAACTCTATCAAAATGCTTTGCGTGTTAACAGATTGTAACCGCCCAACTCTCCGCATGGCTGAACCGAGTAACGTCCTAAACCCGCGTAAAGTGGAGAAGAGATACGACTTCAAGATCGAAGGTGTAGTGGAGGCGCTCAACTGTGACAAAACCAACGACAACACCAAGAGCTGGACCATCAGGCGGAGGCTCGAACAAGGGAAGAAGCGGCGGAAGAGAAACACGGGAACAACTGTGCAGGACTTCACGTGGGAGGTCTGCTGATCTACTATGCATTACAGATCAGCCAATTGATTTGTTTATTGAATAGGAGCGGTCCAAATATTTATCACATTATCAGGGACTGCACTCTTCCATGAATTCCTGATGAATGTTATAGAGGGTGATAGAATCAAAATCTATTGGGCTAACATCTAATACAATGGTCTACTAATGATCCACTATGCTAACTAATACAATGGCATTCGTGTTGCACCTGCGGATCTAATGTGGGAGGGTATCAGATCTCATTCGGCTCATGCTACATTAGGTGATTTATTGCCAATACGTAAAACATATGTAATCGCCAACAATAATCAGCTTAAAATCACCTAATTTAACATTAGCCTTCCAATGAATTCCTAATTGATTCACGTCGTCTTAACAATTAAATAAGACAATCATTCATTCATTCAGAAGAAGAATTTTAATTACAGTTTAATAATTGTAGAATAAAAGGTTTTCATTTAAATCTAAAATCTAACTAATGGTTATATCTTAAATTGAAGAATGATTATCAGAGCAGCTTATGTGGTTTGTACATAAGGAAAACAAAACACTCATATTGATGTCGGTGCAACGTGCTTTACCAGGCTTTTCTCATTATGTTTATTCAGAGTGTAGATGTCGACAGTGTGGCAATAGATGCAAGTACTACTGTTCTTACGGTTCTGAAGGGTCGACTAGAATACGGAGCCTATCAGGTACTAAAACATTTACATACTTGCTAAAAATTTACCATGAATTTTTTTATTGTTAAAAAATGTTGACTTTAAGTAGAAGTCTGTCATATTAGTTCAAGTGTATTTAAAACTGTAAACAATTAAAAGTCTGAACCTGTGCTTTAGGACAATCTTTTTTTAAGACCATACGTTTTTCTGTGGATTCATACAAACGCTCCAACTCAATAGTCAAATTTTATGTTGTACTCATAGTAATAACTCATAGTAATAATCACAACTTATATACCTGCAACAGAACTCAAGCTACTCACTACTAAGCAATATTTTAAACATTTTTAAAATAAACAGTACAAATTGTCATACTGAAGATACTTACTGCAGAAGAATGCAAACTCAACATGGCTTCGATTTTTGTTCAGTTTTGAAGAATCATATTAAAAATGATACATTGAAGATAAAAATCACATAACATACCTTTCAATACCAAGTACATTGCTGCAGATAACCTTCACCGTTACCATGGACGCAGAGGACCTAGATGGCGCCGTGGTGCAGAGTTCTATGGGCACATATGTAGAGGTCACCTCCAGTCCTCTCATAGCCGTCATCTTTGCCGGGGGCGTGTCTCAGATCACCATCGGGGTTGGACAGAATCTGACCCTTGACCCGGAAGCACTGTCACTAGATCCAGATGACCCGGAAGGATTTCAGGTAACAGAAAATTTATTCATTTTAAATTTGAACTGTCGATGCTAACATACAAATATAATTTACTGTAAATCGCTGTTTATAAAATGGCAATGACAGTCTGGGTATGCATTGGGTCCTATACAAGAGTGGCATTGCCTTCTTGTGGCAGGGTGGTACAGTAGTGTGGAGACCAGCCAAATTCTACCGAATTAGGTCTGGCAACCAGCCATGTTTAATCACTTTCAATCATGATAATTAGTCCCATGTACCTAATTATATGAAGTAACTAGACTGGTGACATGCAAAGCACATGCAACTTCTTGTTTACAGTCCACTGTAAGGACTGGTCAGCCATGAATTCATGGTGGCCGGGACTGGACCTTCTTTCGGTGAAAGATGCTGGTCTGGTCCAGATGCTTGCTGGTCCAGATGGTACGGGAACTAAAGGATGTCAACAGTATGGGTAAGATACCCGCACATATTGAGGAGCACACCCTTACATTACGCATTGTTTTTTGCAGTCATTCACAAGATTTGACTGGTACTGTAAGCTGCTGACAGCTGATGAGTTGGACACACTGCACACGGCGTATGCCTCTAGCTCCACGGAGGTGCCGCAGGAGGTGGTGGATCTCTTCAGTCTGCCGGATTCCAGCGGGTGCTTTAACGGACAGTCCGGGGCCGTGGACTACCAGCCGGGCCGAGTCGTCATAGACACCACCGATCTGCGGGTAGGTCAGGATTTTCTTTTCTAACTTGTTGGATTACATCTCCCGCCGCACTTTGGAGAGAAGGAATAAACATAAGAATTCACAATTTGTCGAAAGCATAAAGCAGACCGCAAATAATGCTGGACCACTATAGTGGAACAGTTTCGTTATAAATGGGTATTTTCCCAATATTTTGGCATTTGATAACCCAAGCATGAATATTTTTTCCGGACTATCGCACTTTCAGTGGAATGTAATCCAAATAATTAAAGAGTGCAAATCATGCTGATCAGCCCTTACGGAGTTGCATTTTTATAAAGGCCTATGGTTCGAAGGACTGGAAGCCTCCCACTCCCGAAAACATGTATTTAGTAACTCAATATTGAAATTAAGGACTCTCACGTCTTATCGTAGGAGAGGAAGGTTTACGCGTACATGTGCGTGGTGTTTAAGGATACTCGCTCCAGCGCTTCCTTACTCACAGTAGCGATGACGGGAAACAATGTCCCAGTACCAGTCATACAGTAAGTGCTGCATTAGTTTCCATTTAAATTATGTTGAATTTCTCTGTCGTTTTACGTATTTTTTGCTGTGGAATCTTTATCTGGCAAATGTTTATCTGGTCTTGGTGTTGCTGACTGAATGTCAGATAACTAGACTACATCTGTGCTCGTTATTCTGAGACTGGTGAGTTTTTTGGTAAATCCACAATCACAGTCAGCACAATAGCCTCGCCCTTAACCTTTTAATCTATGATGTTGACAGATGTATAAACAGCGGTCTGTGTCGACAGACTTCCACCGGACTGAGGATCAACCCGTCCTACGATCTGGTGCTCAACGGAGAGTGTATAGACGGGTGCTTCAGCGATGAGACCCAGGTCAGTGTGCGTGCGTGCGTGCGTGTGTGAATCTATGTGTTAGTGTGTATAGACGGATGCTTCAGCAACGAGACCCAGGTCAGTGTGCGTGTGTGCGTGTGTGCGTGAGTCTATGTGTTAGTGTGAAAAGACGGGTGCTTCAGCAATGAGACCCAGGTCAGTGTGCGTGTGTGTATGAGTCTATGTGTTAGTGTGTAGAGATGGGTGCTTCAGCAACGAGACCCAGGTCAGTGTGCATGTGCGTGAGTCTATGTGTTAATGTGTAGAGATGGGTGCTTCAGCAATGAGACCCAGGTCAGTGTGCATGTGTGCGTGTGTGTGTGAGTCTATGTGTTAGTGTGTATAGACGGGTGCTTCAGCAACGAGACCCAGGTCAGTGTGCATGTGTGCATGAGTCTATGTGTTAGTGTGTATAGACGGGTGCTTCAGCGATGAGACCCAGGTCAGTGTGCGTGTGTGCGTGTGTGCGTGTGTGCGTGTGTGCGTGTGTGCGTGAGTCTCGTGATAGAAATGAGTTCTTTAGATACAAGATAAGATTCAGAGATGTCTGTTTTCCCGTCTGTCTAACTACCTTGACCGGTAAGGTACGAACTGGTCGTTATGCATTCTGAATTAAAAGTCTTATTTCTATTTCACGGTAACTTTGATAAGCATGTAAATCAAAATTAGGTTATTGTATTGTCCTTTAGTAATGGCTTCTTCAAAACTGTCGATATTGCACCATTGATTTTTTTCGGTATAGAACATGCCCTTTTATGTCATTTCACGATGCATAGCGCATAGCAAGTACCCCTACCCTGCTGGCACACTTAGCAAGTGTGCATGTATGACTGTTTGCAACTCTGTCTGTCTGGCCTTCCAAACTCAGATGCCGAATTACGTGATAAAATTTCAATGACTTAATGTATGAAAGACAAGGTGATGTAAAGAGAAATAGGTTGTATTAGCTTGCGACAGGTGTTTGTGTAATCTGCAGGTGTACGAGTGGATGCTGCAGACTCGTCAGGGTGACGGATCCTGGGACACGATGGACAACCACACAGATCCCATCTTAGGTTAGTGTCCTTAATTACCGTGTTCATTCGAATTGAAGCACCGTCTCAAATAAAAGCACCTCCCTGCATTTGGAAATAAATAAATAAAATAAGTTTGCCGACTTTGCACATTTGGCAATTGCAATTTTACTTGTACAAAAACGTGGGATGACAAATATCTTACATTATGAGCAAATGAGTCCAGGACATGCAATATTCCAAGTCCTCTTTCTGTGCATAATTGGTCCATTAGTTTTTTTTTGTTTTTTTTGGGGGAAAATGGTGTTGTACGTAATTTGCCGTTTCGTCAAAACTATGTAAAAGATTTCAAAGGTGACGGGCATCTAAAGCCTCCTCTT
>JBCAUI010006427.1:0-10168 GCA_038406195.1 Haplosyllis anthogorgicola
TGAAAGGAAAGCCTGTGAAGCGAAAGTTTGTCTCTTACGAAAGGAATTCTCTGCAACCTGTTGTATTAAAATGCATTGCATTTGTTCTGTCTCAAGAGAAAAATTCTCTCAAGCGAAAGAATTTCCTTGCAATTTCGACCTTTCTCTTCTCGCAGACTTTACTGTACTACAGTGAGCTTTTGATAAATGGACAATTATGCTGCAATATTTCTTGGAACTTCTTCGTTTAAACCAACGTTTATTTTCTATTTACTTTGTCCGAATCCAAATCCTTCATAACGACAATAAACGTACTCTTACAAGGAAAATTTCCCTCTTTGTACTTATCTTTTAACCCAAAGAAGCCAAAATGTATGTAATTTCTAAGGTAGCAAATTTGTAAGCGAATGTAGCCAGTGATAGACTTCTTTCTTTCTTCTGTGGCATTATGTGTATGATTTTTATTTTGGAATTTGAAAATGTAAACAAGTTCTGTAAAATACTCCAAACACCCAAGCGTCAAAATATGTGGAAATGCTACAAAAAAGTGAACCCATTTTTCATTTGTGCACAAATGACTTCATTTGGTTTTTGTGCAGGTTTTGTGGTTCATATTACACAGTCTTTAAGTCGCGGACTTTTTACTCCCACTTCTGATATAATTCTTGTTCATAGTTATGGGGTTTGGCATTTTGGCGCATTGGCAACCAACTACTGGTGAGCCTGTGTAGTCATTATCTTTCTGTCGTTTGTTGTCGTATTTGTTGTTGTCAATGTTGTAGTGCTCCTGTGCGCGTATGTGTGGCAACTGATATTGTATTTGATTGTTTGCATACAAGGGTGTTTGATCACAAGCACGTATTTGTATTATTAATTAGTGTCAGTATATTAACCGTCAAAGCTTAGTAAATTAACCACAGTGGAACTTGTCTTTGACGGACACCTGTCTTGAATGACAACCTGCCTCTTACGACAGATATTCACTGCATGCAAGATCGTTAAAACTGATTTAAGTAACGCTCTGTCTTTTGGAACACTTGCGTGCAAAAGTTAAATGTCGGTGTCGCTCAAGACAGGCTCTACTGCACTTTTCACTGAAGATCACTTGGCCAACTTAAAGGATTGCATCAGATTTTCAGCATGTAGTTGGCCAAGTTCGGCCGAATGAGCTCAAGTCCACCTGGACCTACTAGGCCTAGGTATTTTGTTGTTTTGTTTTGTTTTTCAAATCTTTATTTATGCCGGTTGAGTCCAGGGTATTGTAGATTTGTACTGATGTGGGCTGCAGTTCTGTCATTAACAATGCGAGAAGTTTGCTCGCAGACAATACGATAATTGTATTAACTGTTCACAAAGGTATTCCCAAAGCTTTGAATGGTACTTCCTCTCCAGATCATATTACTGGCTCATAATTTACACCCAGAGCCGCAGAATACACAATACGGTACAATATAAAAGAAAAAAACCCACAGGTAAAAAGTTAGAAGTGTTTACTTGACGAATTCCACCGAAGAAACCTGTCAGGAAATATCTCCATATCTGCCAGGTTAAATTTTGCAGTGGCACCATCAGTAACATGGGTGATAGGCAACTGTTTTGAAGCAATTAAAAAATGACTGTCTCTGTTACAATGTGTCTTTGAAGTTAACTGTCTTTTGCATTGATTTTTATGGCAACCGTCGCGGTCACTTATTTTGGGACCAGCGCACAACCATTTTGGAGCCACTGGTACTTCTATTTTGAATCTTGAGCATACTCAATATTCCCCCAGGAGCATGTCTCTGAATGGATAGGCCATGGAATCCTTAACCGTGAGATCAGTGATTAGCAACTCTGAAATGGTCTGATCACCATTGTTTGAATAAAAGTTGCGGGATTGGTCTATCAGGGAAGATTCAAAGAAATCCCAGCAGCAGAGCCATGTCTCGACGAAATTATCTGCGCGCAGGTACCACACACGGCAACTGGGTTGGTTGCCACAGCATTTTTTTTTATTTCTGTCACTTTTTTTTGGTAAAACATACTTTTGTTATTGGCATGGATATCGTTGATGAAGTATTATTTACACATCCTCTGTACACGATGATAGAAACGGAATGTTGATTGATATATTAAAATTCCATTGAGAATTACTAACAAACACAATTGACAAATTCTGCCAATTTACCATTGAAAAGATGTCACATTTTGAAATTTAAAACCAACAAATTTCCAGTGTAAATGAAGAGCAATTGGAGCCAATTTGGCGTCAATTCCAATTTCAAAGTAAAATAGAATTTTTTGGGGGTGGGGGTTGGGAAGTGATAAAAACCAATGAGACATTTTCAAAATAATAAGACTCTCACTGTCAACTGCATCGCTGGAATCTTGCTGATATTTTCTCCAAATTTTAAGGTGTTGCAATAAGGAATCTAATTTATTTGTCTTATAAAAAGATTTCGTTTGTTCCAAAGTTAGTCCGCTATGGAGATAACGTAACCAATCGATCCAGAATCATTGAGTTTGATGTTTGCTGTAGCCAAGTGATAGATAACTCTGATCTGGGTTAATATTGTTGTACAGTGTAGTGTTTCGTCATGTGATGATTTTATCGCCACATTGTGAACCTCGTACATATTGATATTTATTTATATCACTTGATCGCTGAGTAATGACATGTAATTTTTTTTCAGTCCTGTTCGTGTCCGCCTGTTTTGTCAAAAACGTTTTATTCTCTTGTATTCCTGTGTAATTTTGAAGCATTGAATGAACGGATAGGTTAAGATCAATGTCAAGGTCACGAGTTCGCATTTAGGTCACGGTCTTCGAACTATTTTTATTACGTGGCGATTGTCTTTCAATCCGCGAGGAAAATTTCTTATGTCAAACTGACACACCACACAAGAATCACTTTGCGTTTGGGAGAAACGGGCGAACTATTTTCGGGAATTTTAATTTTAATTTTGATTTTTAACATGGAAAACTTTAACATACACGTCATCCTTACATCTTGTGTAGCGGCCCTGACCGTGTGTGATTCGGTGCCTTTTAAGGATTGCGGTAAGTGAATTCTTCAGTTATTTTTTTATTTGTTAGTTAATTTTAAATTGAAGACACGCATAATCATTTTAAAGTATTAATTTATGTCATCAAATACTACCAATTGGTGAAACACACTTTGGTCCAAGAAACATTTATGTATCATGATCGTAAATTGCACGATCTGTCGAATTTTTTGCTCATTTGGCAAAATTGTCAAAGAGCCAAGCGAATCATGATTTGTCCGTCGTCCGTTGTCTGTTGTTGTTGGTGTCGGCGTTGTCTGTGTGCAGTTACCCTGAGCACACTATTTATCATAGAGACTTCATATCTCACACATTAGCACCTATGCTCCCCGAATGCACAGCAAAAATTGTGTTGCTGCGACCATTATTCCCAAATTGACAGCCATATTTGTATTTTTCTTTGAACCTTCCTCCTGGACTAGCAGTCTTATGTACCCTCTTTATTTAATATAAAAATTATATTGATGCCACCTACATTTCCAGTTTGGCAGCCATGTTTGTGTTATTTCACAGATCACATCTGGGGATTTGATTTTAGACACTATTTGTACCTATGTTATGTTGTGACTGAAATGATCTTAGTTTTTGGATAATGCCAAATGAGCTCAGGTGCTTCTGGACCTATTTTTATCTGACTTAAATCGTAATGCTGATCAGGATGTAATAACTTGTGTAGTTTTGCAAATATTTTTATTGGTTGAAAGATGAAAAATTTATTCGAGATTGCATTTGAGTACAAAACAAAGAAAATTTAAGGGATAGGAAGTTTTTTTTGGCGCCCCAATGCAGAATAAAGTAGCCTAACGTACCTGACTTAAAGTTGACAATAAAGCAAAGTAAATGTTAAACGTATATTTTAGGTTCTGTGACGGGTGTCGTCCACAGTTTAGACATAACGCCGTGTCCAACTTTACCGTGTCAGTTCAAACAGGGAACCAACGTGTCACTGTCGCTCAACTTCACCTCCAGTGAGTACATAGTCACTTGTGCATAGTTCATGTACCATAGGGTAGATACTTAATGAACCGATTTGAAGTGCCCAGTGTGTGTAAGTTGTGCAAGGCCAGACATTTTTATTTATTAGATTACATTCCCGTCGCTCCCAAAATTCAAGAATCGTAATGAAAAGAAGAAAGAAAAATGAATCAGAGCCAAAATAACAGAAAATCGTAACCTTCCAGGACCTCGAAGGACATGACATTGTTCAGAAAAATTATATGTGTGGGTTTCATGAAATCAAACCTACAAAAATATACAACAAAGTCAATTTTTTATTTTCTCGGATTCCCGCTCTCAAACTTTTCTTTCTTGAAACATAATCCAGAAAATGTAAAAAGTCTGGCCTTATCAAGGTAAACAAAATAATATAATCTATTATACTAATGTTTTAGAGGTGGATACTCCGTCCGTGACGGCGATGGTGCACGCGTCGGTAGAGGGCGTGACGGTAGAGTTCCCGCTGTCTCAGCCGGATGGGTGTAAAACCGGAGTGACGTGCCCTGTGTCAGCAGGGGCCAGCAACATGTACACCAACACACTACCTGTAGACAGCAGCTTCCCTCAGGTACAGGGGAAGGGGCCAGCAACATGTACACCAACACACTGTCCATAGACAGCAGCTTCCCTGAGGTACAGGGGAAGGGGCCAGCAACATGTACACCAACACACTACCTACAGACAGCATCTTCTCCATTGTACCCATACCCGGGAAGGAGGGAGGATTATAAAAACTAGTGTGTGATGTGTAAGTTTTGTGTTCATAATCTTACTGAATTGGTTATTTTCAGATAAAACTGGTGGTCACATTTGAGTTACAAGACGACAACAAGAAGGACTTAGTTTGCACGATGTTTCCTGTTGCAGTTGTATAAGAAATTATTTGACAGAGTAAATAAGCTATTGTTAGTTAAGGACAAAATGTGCATTTTCGTCAAGAATATTTTTCAAATAGTATTTGGATACTCTTTTCCGTAAAATTCATCATTTGGTGTAAATGTCAAAGGTAATGAATGAATAAAAAATATGGTATCAGACTGAATGTTTTACGTAGTTTCTTGTGACATGACACTTGTTTTTCAAATTTTACTCTGATTTAAGCACTACTTTGTGTTTTGGGAGAAGGATTTAAAGGTCAAAGACCAGACATGGAAATTGCAAAACACAAGGTTGTGTTCATTTTGATTAGACTTCATTCCACTTCATATTCTTCAGATAAACTTCCAAGAGCTTCACATTTCAGGACATTTTTATACCAATTTGTGGTAACCATATGAAGTCCCATCTTTTTTGCACACATGTAAAGTTTCGTGAACATTCACAACACACATAACGTGGTTTTTCACGGAATCTTCACACAATTACCGTGACCAGTTGGGTGTAAGAATCGACGACGTTTTGTACCACGTCCAGGGCATGACAGCGGGTTCCCTTTTTTTGACTCATTTGGCAACAGAATCATGAAATGTCCGTCGTCCGTTGTTGTCTATGTACTCTTACCGAGAATATATGATTGATCACAGAGGCTTCTTGTGTTGTACACTCATGATTATTGGCAGCCATTTTTTACACATATATTTCAGTTCTCCCTTTGGATATAAAATTATTGGTTTCAATTTCATACAGCAGGCAGTGATGCATTTGTACCACGACTTTGTGTCCTGTGAAATCCAAGTATAGTACATTACTAATTTACACGTTGACACCAATATTCTTGATTTTTATGTAATCATTTCAAACGGGCTCAGGTCCACTGTGGACATATTATTTACCATTTTTGAGAAGGAGCCCTCATGGTGATTTGGGTTTGGGAAGCGGCATGTTTCATGATGTTTTGAACTGTGTGGAACTATTTTGCTATTTTACTTTTCAACAGGTACACTTTTTTCCTTTAGAGAACCCGACTTCGCACTAAGGTGTGAATAGACTTGTGTGCACAGACAGGCGACGATAAAACGTGATTTGTGGAAAGGTTATCCAAGACGGAGCAAGAAAAATCAAAACTTTTGGAATTTGTAGCCAATATATATCAATATTCTCTTTCAACAACGGAAAATTGAAACCTGGGTTGTTTGGGCTTGTAGTGAAGACACTTGTTGTTGTCTTGAAGTTAGATAATCTGTGACAGTAAACGACTGGGGAGAAAGTATTGAGGATTTTTGATATGAAAACGGAATTGGATCTCATGTAACACTATTCCAAGATATCTGGATTTGTAAGAATTTTGTGGAACATTGCCTATTGCGTTACATTGACTGCAATGGTGTTGTTTTTGTTTTGGGGGGGGGGGAGTTTGCTTGTTTGTTTGGTTCTTCTTTTTTTATTTTTTTGTTGGACCAAGGTCCATTTGTGGGACCACTGATTATCCCTGTTTTGGACTTCGTGTGACTCTCGTCATGGGTTTGAAATTCAGGGTGGATCTCTCGCCTGCACTCTTACTTGTTTGCGTGTGGTGATCCCAAAGTTCGACTGCAGTATTTAGTTACTCAGGAAATTTAATGTGTCACCACCCATTCCATGCTGAATATATCTGCACAAAAATCAGCACGGTCA
This sequence comes from Haplosyllis anthogorgicola, assembly GCA_038406195.1. NCBI lineage: Eukaryota > Metazoa > Annelida > Polychaeta > Phyllodocida > Syllidae > Haplosyllis > Haplosyllis anthogorgicola. Next base: position 6,573 of record JBCAUI010006427.1, read on the forward strand.
GGAACGTTTGGAGATTTTCACGGAAAATAATACCTTTCGTTGTAGGATAAACATTCCAGTTCCAATTGTTTAAACATCGTTGAACTGAAAGAAATTAAAGTAAACGCACGTGAATTAAACATTTAAATGTTTTACTTAACAAAGGATTTCTATTGTTGCTTTCACTTAAAATAATTGGATAATAATCCTGGTATTTAGGGGTCCTAACCCCTGTGCCATGACAAACGTAATTAAGAGTTTGAGGTGAAATATTTAACATAAATAAGTCATCATATACCGTATTTGTCCGTTTTATGGCGCACTGCGTGGAGAGTTAATTCTTTAGGTGCGCCTTATTTAAAAAACCACTCGGATTAATTTTTGAAGTGGCAGACGTCAATATGTTTGAATACCTTCATAGTTTATCATTATAGAGTCATGCCACTGGTGTTTTATTAATACTGTTTGCAGTTTTTATCTTTCAACATACATAATTGAACAAAAAAAGCTCACTTTCAAGACACAATGCTAATGGAATGCTTGTGAGTTACAACGGAAATGTTTCTGAAGTGGGCTGAAAAAAGGGGGTGCGCCATAATTAGGGGCATGCGCCATGAAACGGACAAATACGGTATACCCAAGGGCGAAATATGTGAACAAAAAAGGCGATGGTCAGATATTGAGATAGAACAACCGAAGTGGTAGATCACGAAATTTAGTGCTTAGAATTATCAGTGCTGAAATTTAAGGTAAATACTGAAAACGAAATATTAGTACTCATGAACATGTACCAGATCGTACAAATGTATCAGTAATGCTGATACTGGGCGGGAATATGTGGTACAGTAGAATCTCTTGAGCGACATCGAACTTTTGCTTTATCAAAGTGTCATATGAGAGAGAGTGTCGCTCAAGAGAGATACGATTACACACATTTGATACAAAAAATATACATACAGTTTAATACTGGTGTCACATATGTGACGGCGTGGTGGTCCTCCCGCGTGACGGCGTGGTGGTCCTCCCGCGTGACGGCGTGGTGGGCCTCCCGCATATGACATGGCTTTCAGGACCGTCCAGAGGCTCGAAACACGCTTTTTCCTGCTTTGGGGCCCTGAGGCTGGTTGGGCCGCTAAAATCTAGTTTTGGAAACATGCCCTGGTGATGCATTATGCATGCATGGGCCACGGTGATCTAAGCCTATGTCAAGGCGGATTGCTATGCAACATCACTATGATGTAATGCATTACATCATGGTTTGATGATGTCATATGGAAATAGCATAAAAGCAGAGCAGCATGTGCAGTCAACGTTCTTTTGGTACTGGGCTTCGTACAGGAAGGACCGCATACCCTGTCACCCAGACCCCAGTCAGCTGCCTAGTGCGGGACATTTCAATTGTTACCATTTAGTCATGTTATGTTTGCCGACCAGGCACTCAGCATTGAGATGCTGCTTAAGTTAGTTAAGTAATTAAGTTGTGCCATGCCGCTATACCAACCAGCAGATACCATCGCCTCAAAGTAGGACATGTAGGCGGGACCGCTACACCCTCTCGGTAGACCAAATTGCTGCACACAGGGCTGACGGACAGCCTGGTCGTACCGACTGCTAGGTCCGCGAAGTAAAACGGAGTTATCGGAGTTAATCTCCCATGACACATATGTCCAATGAAATTGACCTAGTGATGCACATTGAGTGACCTTTAACTGAAAATGCATGGTGACCTTGGCGTAAAAACTGTCACTGATCTAAAAGGAAAAGATGGAGCCTTTGACCTGAGGAATGCTGGCATTCTAATTTTAATTTCAAAAGCCATATCAGGGGTGGATCCAGGATTTCTCTTGTAGGGGGCGCCCCGGCGCCTTCAGGTGGTTGGAGGGGACGCCTTTTAATATTTTCCTCCAAAACTCTGAAAATTTTAGGCGTATGGTACGTTGACAGAGATTAAGACCATTTTCTGTATAGGGCATGGCTGTGACCTCGCATTGGCATGCCCTTAGTTCTTAGTTCGATTCCTAAAGTTTGCAAAAAAGCTGTTTTCTACTGTGCCTATCGGGGAACCCACAATTAGTTATGCTACAGTTTAATAAAACATCTCATGGAGGAGGAAAAATACCAAAACAGTTTAGCATAAAAAGCATGCGTCTGCTGACTTTGCACGCTTTCCTTTTTAACAGTGCCCACAATGGCATACCCTAGGCATACGCACCCAGAGATCCAGTGATCGAGTGGGTATGGGTGAGAGTTCTAGACGCAGACATAACCAGGGTCATGCCATAATTGGCATGCCATCAGTACAGGGTATAGAGAGAGACATGTAATATTACAGTTGACTGAATCGCCATCTCTTTACTATGAGTGATAGCAGAGGTGTTTAAATGTATGAAACCTTTTATGTGTAGTATAAACCAGGGATCAGAACAGTTGCCTTTATTGCATCGGTTACAGTGTTTGCATTTATTGGACCTCATAAAATTACACATTGAATTTGAATCTGGTTCACGAAACGACTTTCGAAACTAATGGTAGTCTCATCTGAGCCCAGTGAGAAACCATTTATCGAGGCCCCGGGTACCCCCGTTTTGGACTAAGGATGGATTCGTATGTACGGTAATCTTTTAGCGCGTTTTCATAAACTTAACGCCCATCCTAAAAGGCATTAAGTGTGGAACATTACCACTGCTCGCTTTCATAAACTTAATGCACAGACATAAGGCAACAAAATGTAGCGTTTTGTTGGTTTATTACATAACGCTACCAGACCAGCGTTCTGTAATAAACCAACATACAACATTTAACGCATGTTGTTGCGTTAAAGGATGGGCGTTAAGTTGATAACACGGGCTGTTTGTCTTATTTTCTTTTTTAATTACTTCATGAATATCTGCTCAGAAAACCGAACTAAACTAAATCCATCACACAAAGCCGATGGTAAATTCAGTTTGCTGTAGTAAATCCTTATCTTGCCAATTTGTGGCCTTTTTGAATTGAATATTCGGATTCTGGCGATAAGCCAACAATCGATTTATACGATGCGCAGGATCCTACCTCTAATTATATATAAATGACATAAGAAAAAAACGAAGTTAAGAAAAAAAAGCCATTTAACTGTTTACTGGAGTAAAACCACAATTTAAACAGTAGTGATTGCTTAACGTGATCGCACTGTACGGGACCCACAATAATTGCACTACACAGCATACAGAACCCTGTATGTACAGTGGTAGTGAATCATCGTGCACCTGTGTATCTTACTGTACAATATTATCTGGGCTCTACAATCACAGCTATTTGACACATAGCTGAAGGTGTGAATATTTGTGTTTTTTGACGTTTCGTTTCTTGGATGGAAGACCGTTGGAATTGTGATCAGATGTTAAATGTGTAGCATGTAATAAGACTAGAACGATAGTTCTGAGACTTAGGATATAGTTTATTAATTCTTGATAACTCTTACATGAAATGTGTGTTGTCTCATCAAAGGTACAAGTTGAACTGAATAATTAAACATGGCTACTAATGACGCTATGATGCTAGCGCATAATTCTAATTAACCAATAGGATAGTCTATAGACTGTCATGTGACTTGCAGGTGCAGGCAAAGGTGGGAAGCC
>JBCAUI010006438.1:0-10167 GCA_038406195.1 Haplosyllis anthogorgicola
TACAAAAATCATTTTTACTGTAACATCAATAAATTCTTCAAAAATAAATGGCAAAAAAATAATCTGATAGAATGGTTTGGTAATGGGATCTGAAGGAGTTAAAAATTAATGGTATGCACATATTTTGATTCGATAATTAAATTCTTTACAGAAAAGAAGAAAATAAAATAACACCAGTTAATACTGACTAGAAGTAGTCAGTAGTAGTTTTTTGCTCTTAATGAAAAAAAACAGTGGCAAGGAGAGTTTTGGTTTTAAACTAAGTTGTGTAGACAAAAAATCATGAATATAAAGTAAAAGTTATAACATTGCGTGATTGCAGTCTGTAATTACATTTGAAAAAAGATTCTGCTGAAAACTGAAAATGAGATTGGTCTTGTCATAACAAGAAATTTGCATCAAACCTACACTGACTCACTGAGAGAAAGTTAAACTATGAGTATCACCGGATGTTGACTAGATTCCTTTGTTTTCAAAGCATTTCAGATTGATGCGGTTTCCAGGATCTGTACAATTGATTTGCAGTTTCAACATTTACCCATAGAATAGCGTTGGTACATTCAACATGTCTCATCTAAAAGATTATCCGGATCTGGTGTTTACATAACAAAATTTCAATAGACCCACTTTTAGGGATAACATGTTAACATTTGTGATAACAATACCATCCCATGATAGTAAGGTGTTGAGTAGACAGAGGGGCGTGATACAAAACATTGCCAATTTTTTAAACTGGCTTAATCGTGGTAATATAAGCAAAAACAGAAAATCCCTTGCGTACATTCAGATCTAAAAGAATTAAAGATTGTTGGCATGCACATATTTCCATCCAATAATTTAATTCTTGACAGAAAAGAAAATAACACCAGTTAATACTGACTAGAAGGAGTCAGTGTTAAATTGTGTAATTGTCTTTGCTTTTTTCTGAAGAGTAGTTTCATTATTACATACCAACAATCTTTAACTCTTTTAGATCCGAATGCATGCAAGGGATTTTCTAATTTTGATCATATTTTCACGATTAAGCCAGATTAAAAATTGGCAATGAGAAGTGTTACTTTTCGTATCACACCCCTGTCCATAGGCCATCAATGGGGATTCTCAATTTGCGACAGATACTAGGACCGCTCTCCTTCAAAAACAAATACATTGGGTGTTCTCTATTGACAATGTAATGTTTTGTGGTATCGGTTGATTTATCGATGGTCCGACTGATCAGCACAGAACTATATCAACTTACCAGAATCTTCGAAAATCAGGCACTGTACATGCTTCAAGTGACTTAAATTCTCTCTGGTTAATTTGTCATATCGGTAGTTCTTTAGGATGAGTAACTTTGTACCAAAGGGTATGTCACTAGGTATTTGAGTGTTAGTTTGGTGTGAGATCTTGGTCTCGGTGTGGTGCATTCTCTCCAAAACATCCCAATTGACAGCCATGTCTAAGTTCCCGTCACAAACCACAGACTCATCTGAAAGTTTGACAAATTGGAATTAGAAAATAATTACATGTATCGTTTTAACGAAGACCTTAACCCAGTGTAAAACGTGACCACGCCCATGTAAGCCGCTTTGCGAAGCTCAAAACTACCCTTTTGTCAAATTTGTAACTTCTTGTCACTTGCTTTTCAGGAAAAAATTCACTGTACTTTGGTGATGCACTCAGAAAGTGACAATTTGAAAAACGTTTGGCACCTCCCATCTCCCCCCAAACCCATCCCAACCATCGAACGTAGGCATGTGGCCATGCCGATTTCTGACATGGCCACCGCTGGGGCGGTTGGGAGGTAGGATTCACAAAAGAAACTTCTTATTTCTAATCTGACAAATCCATTTATTTCTACTCATTACAGAGGCTTTTTCGAAGATAAAAATGTTCAGTGTATATTGGTGTTGGACTTCGAAAATGTTTGGCTGTGTCCTACCCTACAAGGCATAGCTCCATGGCAAATCAATGGTAGGAGTATACCACAATACAAAGGAATGTAAGAATACGGAAAAAAAAACTTTGCAAAAACGTTTCGAACTGCACCTCATTTAATGAACTTGAATAAAAGCGCCATGTGACGTAATGGCATATTCATCTGTAAATGTTTATTTCCCAAATTTAAGCCCGTCAAGCTACTCACCAAACATTTGTTCGTGGCACCAATACATCTGCCGAACAGATTTACAGCTTTGTGTTTCTTCTCCCATCTTATCAGCTGATTCCGCAGTACCGCAGAACAGGGAGACAACACAAACCCAGGCGGCTAGTTTAACATTGGATAGACAAGCCATGCTGGAAATCAGAAAAATGTCGAGAATGTTACTTGTGCTTTTTCTCATGGAAACAGCGCAAGAAAATGTTATCAAAGCTAACACGGTACTTACATACTACATTCATACAATTTTTCGCGTAACGACAATGCCCCCTCACGGCCCAAAAGTTCTTCAATTTCATGCAGTTTTTCGGGATTTTTGCGCAAAAAGTGGGTAAAAAGTTGTTGGCGCCCCCCCCCCCCCCCCCCCCCCACGAGAAATCCTGGATCCGCCACTGATGGGTAGTTACAGAAATTGTATTAATTGTGGACATATGGGTACATAAGGTTCCCATAAGGTACAGCGTTAAATTTCTCATACAATTTTTGTGTTCTATACAAATTTTAGCACATTCCCGTCGAACAGCAAGTGTACGTCATGCTGAGATTGGTTCAATTCATTACAATTCCGACAAAACAAATATTAGAGGTTTTTTCTAATTCATGCCCTGCCTAATCTGCCTAATTTAGGCTAATTTCATGTCCTATGTCTAGTTACTTATATAATTTTTGAATATTTCACTGTGGCTAGAAGTAGTAAAGATACAATTAATTGATATTTAGTCATATAAATTTATTATATCAATAATTTCTTTGTTACCAACATTTTGAAATATACAAAACTAGTTAGATTTCAAAAAATAGTTTATTATCAATATTATGGCCATGAATGAGGCAGGGAAATAGGCAGGGAGAGTAATTTGGAAAAAACTTGATTATTACTATTATCTCATGGTAAATGAGGTCAAAGTTTGCTGTCAAGGTGAAATGGTATTCATGATAATTGAAAATCAAATTAATCTCTCTTCCTTTCTCCCCCTCTTTCTCTCTCTTGTCACTATGGTGACCAGGAACAAGTTAACTTACACTTTTGAAGTTTTAATTTTAGTCCCTGGTCATCTAACGTTTCAGGTTTACTAGTGAGAAAAGTGTTGAATCATTTAATGTTCGTAAATGCAAATGGAAAATTTGCACAGCCAACTTTATCTACCTATTTTACCAAGAATCAATTAATATGAACAAGTTTACCTACTTTAAATATCTAAAATACATTTACCTTGCCTAAAATATTCCAAAATTAAGGCAATCGCTTGTCAGTAGCATAAACCTACAAATGACGTAAGGGGTCTATGTTACTGGTAGTAACCAGTAGAACTTACAAGGTGATGCCGTCGAATATTTATTGACTCATTTCCACCAGAGGTGGAAATAGAGCAAATGCACGGTCTTTTGTAGTACATTATTTTGACATTGTTGTGCGAATTGATGTTCACTGATAATCATGAGCTAACATGAATGAGCAGTGAATGTATTCCAACAAATAAGCGAAGAGAATTGTAGACACCTGTGTGTACACTTTAGTAAATCGGTAAATAAATGTCAATTCAGTAATGGTATTCGGTTATCGGTATAATGGTTCGATCCCTATATTAAGTATGTGAGAATCTGTGTCAATATTAGGTATATGTGTAAACAAGTAGTTCCTGGGTGTAAATAAACAAAACGTTATCGCTAAGTATCGATGTGTTGTTACCAATTTTGATCATGATGATTATGACTCAACTGTCTTTGTCGTTAAGCCAAATTAAAAGGAACAATTTCCTAGATTTAAGTCTGTTCTCTACTCTGCTCTATGTGTTGACTAACATTTTGTCGGAAGAGCCCTGTCAAATGCTATGCTTATGCTTTTATGATGGAGAAAAAGACCATTGAAATGTACTTGACCTGAGAGTACATTACGACAAATACAACTTCTTGCTAAGAGATATGAAGAAAACCCATTAGTCCGTCAAATTCATAAATTACTGAAAATATAAAAATCCTCTTAAAACTCCTAAACCGTATTTACTATGATGTTTCAAATTTTATTAATTTTAAAGCAATAAAAAATGGAGGTAAAACTATTTGGTTGACAGAATTGATCAATTAAACAGAAGCAAGTAGATACATTTATGCAAATGTATGGACAAAGGCCTTGTTATCAAGTGTGTTTTTGTTTTACCATCGTCTTGCAATCCTTATGGTGAACGACCTGTTATTTTCATCTCGAAATTTATATTTCCTGCACGTCACCATTGAAGAATCTTTGGAGAGAAAATAATTCCATACGCCTCAATAACAATTTCTTTTGAGTTTTCACGACTTTTTCTGTTTTACGACTTTTCTGTGAAATGTTCGTAAATGCAAATGGAAAATTTGCACAGCCAACTTTATCTACCTATTTTACCAAGAATCAATTAATATGAACAAGTTTACCTACTCTGTTATGTGATAACATGATGTGACAATGTAACACTAAAATTTTGAAAAAATCATTAATGTCGCACTCCTGACAGGAAAACTTGGACGAATTGTGGTCAGTTTTTCAGGTGGAGTACCAAATAGTCTTACCCAATTTTATTTAATATGCAACAAATGCATCGAGAATTTACTATGAACAATCACGTACTATGTACAATGGTAACTAACAACGGAATTTAACTCTTTGACGTGCATCGGGATCTATGAGTAATTCATCCAACGGCATGCCAATAAATTTGCCCTGTTCACAAAAAAAGACTCTAACATTGATTTTTTGGATGCCGATTAGGCTTTTAAGTACTTCAGTATAATATGCACAGTCCTTTGCTGCGTACAATTACCCTTCACAGAAAATGACAATTTGTTAATACATATGATTATGATAAGATGATAATAGAGACCAAAATAAAAAGGCTGTGTTTCAGCATGCTAAACTCGTTGAAACTAACACATCGATCTCAGTGTATGATTGTAAGTTCAATGTAACAATAAATCTTTAAATAGTAAAAAAAAACCCCAACGACTCTGTTGTGAGAAGACAAGTCCTAGAATTTTCTATTTCTTTGTCGGATATATTTAAATGTCACATTCCCTCACAGTTCAGGTCAGATCTTTACTTACTAACGAAAGTAATGATTTTTAGGTTCTCTCGTAACCTGGAAAACATTGCCTAAATTCCAGTCATAGAAATAACTGCCATTCGTGTTGGAAACAAGAAAATTCACACTGTGCTTCTGTTAGTCCTGTGATATATGTCATAGGTATGGTGTGAACTTCTCCTTGAATTAAAAATCTTGAACGCAGTCTATGTTTAAAGCTACGTTTGATAAAACGGCAGATAACGGAACATTTGTAACTCAATACTGGCTGAAACGGTTGCTTAAGGACGTTTCATACAAAATTTTAATCCTTTACGGGTATTTTGAGTTTGTTACTAATTTTCGAGGAGACTGTTTACTGATGCCAAACAATATTTCATTGCTCCCTAGAATTCATCTTTTATTTGTGAATGTAGTATTCAACAAATACATCTCTTAAATTAATGTCCTGTTAACGACTGCGCCTTATGAATTAACTGCAGCGACAATGTTAACAAAACACAATACTTTTGAAAAGTTTTCGTCGATGAATCTACCCTACAAACGGTTAAAAATTGGAAACTTTCAACAACTTTCTACAACTGCCTTTTCCATCAGTGAAATTATCTAGAATGTACTTACCTGCCTAAGATCCTATTTCTGTTTAATATTCGGTTGACAAAATGACGTTTTATCACCGATTATTCATAAACTTATAGATATTACTTCTTGAACGTTCAGTAGTTACAGAAGGTGACTCATCTTCGGTAAGGATGGTTTATGTCGAGATTTAATCTCGGTTTTTTTAAAAACTATCCGTAAAGTTGTTATCTTTTTATCAAGCTTTCAACGTTTAATAAAGAGTTTTATACAATGTTTAAGCAAAAACATCAGTTATAAAAATTTTGTAGTCTGAATACAGGTGTCATCTCTTTAAATAGCCCGGATGCCTTTCTTATCAGATATATACAATATTATTCGGCCTGTTGAAGGTGGTTGAAAAGAATACTTAATAAATTTGTATTCTTTTTACAGATACGAGTATTTAATATAGCGTTTATAACTTAGGTGTAAATGTCATATTATGTGAACGTAAACACCACAAATCAAAAGTAAAAATAATTTTTCGTTTTAACTTTTTTGTTACCGATACATTGCTACATTGTAAAAAGGATCTGAATATTAAATTGAGGTCCAGCCTGTTTGCCATTTATCTAGTGATATTCGACAGGTTTCTTTCTGTTCGGTAATTCAAATAATTGGGTTTTTTTAATTTGAATACCCCACATGTCCTGGTTTTTTTGAAAATTTGTGTTTATTTAAAATCAAATAAATGGTTTTGCTTTCAAATTATTTTCAATGTTTCAAATAAAATACAGGTTCGAACCTCCAATATTAACTCTTCGAGAGGCTCATCATTTATCTATTCTTTTGGATTTAACATGGGTAACAAAAGCCAAATGTGGTGCATATTGATGCACTCTTCACGTGTTCATAAAAGAATGTAAACATGATATTTGGATTTCAATTTTATTACATCTTCTTAAACAATTTACACATTATTTTACTAATATCAAGAATAAACTGTTTTCCTCATTTGAAAAGTGTCCATTAATTTCTCAGGATAGTTCTTGGAACCTTTCTTTTTCATAGTTGAAATAGAATGAACTATGCACGAGACGTGAGGGGAAAAGGAGAAAAGTTGCGTACTTGGTCTACACAAAAAAAAGAAATTCAGGTGCATCGTTATTGTTGTAAAATTAAGAACAGAAGTTAACGGGACATAAATGCAAACCAAACTGCGAATTTTGATGTATTTCAGTGGCGGATTGAGGATTTCTCGTTCGGAGGGACACCAACCTTAGAACAACCTGATGTTTACGCATTTTTATGAGTAAAAATTACCAAAAAATACATGAAAATGAAGAAAATTTACGCATTTTTATGAGTAAAAATCACCAGAAAATGCATGAAAATGAAGAAAATTTGGGCTGTAAGGGGAGGGCACGCCTCTGGTGCCCCCTGGGACCGTCAATGTATTTGAGAGAATCAATCCAGATGGGCTGAAGTAATCCGACTGTGCTCACCGAAACTTGACTTTCAACCGAGAAAATACTATTCTTCACAAACACGAAAATACTCGTGAAAGATTCAGAAACGGTTCTTTCCTCAACTACATTGTGTGTTTGTTGCAAAAATTGTCAACTCGTCTATCATGGGAAAGTAAATACATTTTTGTTCACACTGGGCTAACGTCATGGATTTTTTCATGTAGCCAACATTCATATCTGTTTTGTTGCTTTGTCTAACATTGCATTTGCTTCAGTGTTGATTTTGAGCCAAAAATATATGCAAGAATAATTGTTATCACTTTTTTGTCCGATCGGCACTCACAAAAATCTATTAAGTGAGACGTAATACAGCAAATAAAAATGTCTAGTCGCCAGGTGCTTATTTTTTGCTGACATGGGGTGCAATAACATCCGGATCGATGAGTGATTCTTCTAATAATTCAAAGTAATCAAAATTTATATGAAATACAGATGAAATTAAGTGTTCTTTCAGCTCCTAAAATGGATTTCATTTTATGTCAATAGAATTCCATGTTATGTCTTTGACTCAGACAAAAGCTTTCAATGAAAGTCTAAACCAGACATTTCATCCTCTAATTACATTTAAAAAAAGACAAGGCCACACTTTAGACACACAAAAGTGTTGGTACAAATTTAAATTTTGCTTGACTAAAGTAACTTCTTCAACACTTCAATAATTTTATGAGTCTGTCTCTGACATAAACAACAAAGCAGTGTGAATGGTTGTTATACTCTAAATGTATTACATTTCTTCCTGTATTGGTACCGAAGTTGAAGTTTGTTTTTCTAAGCAGTCACGGGTTTGGGGGTTTTGTGTCAAAAGAATGTCAACAAGAGCAGAGTTGTGGATATCGAGTGGAAAAGTAGTCTTCCAGCATACCTTTGGTCTGTTGACTACCATTATGACATGTTTAGTTAATCATTATGATGATATGATAGCCCAAATGATACATAAGTAATCAAGCTGACAATTGACATGTGAAAATGCAAGTCAAACCTCTGAGACAATGGCTGCTTCCATTGTGTGGTGTTATGTGCGTAAGCAGCCAGCTGAGTTTTAAGGAACACCACATCAATGAGCATTTAGTATTCAAAATAGATTTATTATGGGATTTCTTTCTTCAATAGCAGGTTGTTCATCTAATCTTTATCAAGAAAGAGAACTTTAGACCTCCCAGCGATCAGCCATCTTAGTCAGGGATGTAAACTGAATTAGTTTCAGCAAGCAGATTTTCAGTTTCTGTAGTAGTTCAATTTTACAAATTTTGAAAAACATTGACCCCAATGAAAGTGTTAGCTGGATGATAAAATTAAGGGTTTCTGTTGCATGATCTGTCATGGTATGTGTCGCAGCAATCCTTGTATCATGGAGAACAGATATTCTCATATCCAGGGGTGGCCATTTCTTTACAGCACTAAATAAAAGTACAACATATCACAATTTCATGGAAATATATTTTTAAGAACATTCATGTTGCCTTTTACTCTCAGGATGAAAATGTCACATTAATTCTACCACTTCTAATTTCTCCTACGGTTCGTAAATTGCAGAGAGTGAACAGTGCTTTGATATAAAATCTATGACTGCTGTATGGGGTTACATGTGTTGATGAGCTTTGTCAAGTTTTTATTAGGTTTGTTTGTTTGTAAACAAGATTACATATACTTTTAAGAAAGATAATTTTTCATGTGTTTGATGTAGCAACTTGTTTCTATTTTAGGGTTGACAGATTTAATTGTATGAAATTTGTTGTGACATGTGCATCTAAACTTAAAAGTATTAGGAATAAATATGTAAAAATACTTCTGCCATTGTTGTTTCGTTGTGATCCAGTTCCTTGTGGTGCAGTTCCTTGTGATCCAGTTCCGGACAAAATTCTGGCGAGTAGATCCACTTCTTCATCCAGTTTTCTCTGCAGAGAAAAATGTGATCTGGTTCCTTGTGATCCAGTTCCTTGTGATCCGGTTCCTTGTGATCCAGTTCCTTGTGATCCGGTTCAGGACAAAATTCTGGCAAGTAGATCCACTTCTTCATCCAGTTTTCTCTGCAGAGAAAAATGTGAAAGTAAAATTTTCCAATGTGTCAAAAATAGATCTCTCATTGTCTTCCTCTAAAATCAAAATAAAATATACAGATACTGTAGTTATAATGAAAATGTATGGTGATGTGTTAATTACATAGAAAGGGAATACAAAGAAACAACATTAAATGACAGGACTAACATGACAACAGATCTATAATGGCCTGATCAAAATACAAGGTACATCAAGTCTTGTCTTATGGGCCTGGATCTTAAGCAATATGAGGTATGTAAGTTATTAGACCATAATAAGACTTCACATGATAGATTACACAACAAACATGGAAAAAGTCTCAACATTTATTCCAATTCTTCATACCAAACTCACTCAAGCTTGGTTAAATCCCAGATGAAATTATATCCCATTACACCATTAATTTAAGTGGGAGTAATTTCAAATTTAAAATCTAAAGTTGTTAGATAAAATATCAATCTAAACAATCACTTGGTAAAATGTGGCAAAACTACAGTGTTGAACTATTACCTCTAAGTAAATTCTGGATATCAAGATTTTGTAATATTTTCCCAAACATGTTAAAACAACAGCTACTAAAATTACTATCAATTTGGAAATGTTTAAAGAACTTCAAGTTGTGATGTGAAATAGAACAAGAAAATATTTTGTTCTTAATCTGATTTCTAAACTCTAATATATGTCACGGGCATGCAAAATTTTGCTGCTCCACTAAGTGGAGGTTGCTTGGCGGCCACCAAGGAGAGACGGTCATCACAGGGCTACCGCCAAGGTTGGCCTGTGGTGGTCACCTCACCGAGGTCCCAAGTGCGCATGCGTCATGGTTATGACGTCATTACTG
>JBCAUI010006449.1:0-10167 GCA_038406195.1 Haplosyllis anthogorgicola
TATATCGATATCCCGCTTATATCGATGCCATTTTTCCGCACCAAAAATATCGATATATCCGGGGACGAGTGTACCTGCAAATGATCTTGACCTACATTTGAGTCTGTGTTGGTCATACATTTTACGGTAGATTGGCCTACAACAACCAGTAAGCAATTTTCGTTCTGTGACCTCGAACTCGATTCAATGGTGCTGATGCTCAAACCTTACCAACATACAATTAGGATGTAAAGTCGCAACAGAAATAGATTCTAGGTCAAACCTTCCAAGAATTTCTAGCCTGTACAGTCAGAAACAAAAACCGAAAACACTGTTTTTACGCAGACACAAATACGACAAGGGTCACTGAACGTAGAATACCGCACAGCAGGGGATAAGGATCAATACTATGAAGCGAAGTCTTAAATTAATGATACAATTGCTGGATCCAGCTTGAATATCGGGTAGATCTATACAGATTAATCATCCGGTGTGGACTTTTAGATTTTTGCTCCGTATCCGTAAACCTAACGTAGCTGTAGCTTTAGGTAGGACGTTACGTTTAGATAGGAAGTTAGGTTTAGACAGGATGTTACATTTAGATAAGACGTTACGTTTAGGTAGGACGTTACGTTTAGACAGGACGTTACGTTTAGACAGGACCTTCTGTTTAGATAGGACGTTATGTTTAGACAGGACGTACGTTACATTTAGATAGGACATTATGTTTAGACAGGATGTTACGTTTAGACAGACGTACATTATGTTTAGATAGGACATTATGTTTAGACAGGATGTTCCGTTTAGATAGGATGATACATGCAGACAGGACGTTACGTTTAGATAGGATGATACGTGCAGACAGGACATTGTGTTTAGACAGGATGTTCCGTTTAGATAGGATGATACATGCAGACAGGACATTATGTTTAGACAGGACGTTACGTTTAGATAGGATGATACGTGCAGACAGGACGTTATGTTTAGACAGGACCTTACATTTAGATAGGATGATATGTGCAGACAGGATGTTACGTTTAGACAGGATGTTCCGTTTAGATAGGATGATATGTGCAGACAGGACGTTACGTGCAGACAGGGCGTTATGTTTAGACAGGACCTTACGTTTAGATAGGATTATACATGCAGACAGACGTTACGTTTAGACAGGACGTTATGTTTAGACACGACGTTACGTTTAGATAGGATGATACGTGCAGACAGGACGTTACGTTTAGATAGGATGATACGTGCAGACAGGACGTTACGTTTCAAGGAACGTAAAGTCGTCAATTTTTACGTTCAATTGCAACGTAACTTCCATCGAAACGGATTCGTTTATAAAATCTAAAACTATTGTGAAAGAATAGGAAGGTTTAGCAGGACGTTACGTGAAACCTGACCTGGCCAAAACTTAAGTCTTGTGTCACAGTGTGGTTCATGTTTGAACTATCTTAACATCACCTATATCACAGGTCAAAACCCCAATTTTTAACAATTTTTTGCATAAGAATCACCAAAATCTGCATGAAAATGAAGAAATTTAGGGTCGTGAGGTGGGGGACACTACTTGGATCCCCCAGTGTGACGGCATTAAAAGCTCACTTTTCATGTCGTGACGTGTGGCTATAAATGTGTGGAAACTGCTTTCTCCATGTTTGAGTTCAGGAAACTTTGTAGGTTATATGTTGCTAAACGTCCCTAATACAAAAACGTGAGTTGAATACAAAATTTAACTCAAGATGACATGTGAAAGTTGGTTTTCTAACATTTAACCTTTTCAGTACTGCCCATTTTGGATATTTTCTTGTGACATTTTGAGAGAAATGACTACTTCAGAGAAAAAAATCATAAAAAATTAAGTACTGATAGCAGTATGTTTACAATGGCGTGTGTCTTATGTGGACATATTTCTCTTCAAAGAGGTTGGTTTGACAGTCAGTTTCTCTTATGATTCTCACTAGATGGGATGATGAGTTAAATTTTTTGGGTTTTTTTTGAAAGAGATGTTCCTCTTTTGCAAGTGATTGGCTTCTACAAAGTTTACATTTATTCCAGGAGGCTTCCAAAAAATATGGTGTGCTGCCATACATGTCTGCTTGTGATAGGTGATGTCTGTATGTAAAAGTAGGCTGCACTCTTTGCAAAAAAAATTCAGAAAAAAATCACCCCCTTACAGCAAAAACAGCAATATTTTAAGTGACATCTTTAAGGAGGTTTTATAGCACCACCTAGGCATGTGAGGTAGGGCAGAAATTTTATATGCGGA
This sequence comes from Haplosyllis anthogorgicola, assembly GCA_038406195.1. Lineage (NCBI taxonomy): Eukaryota > Metazoa > Annelida > Polychaeta > Phyllodocida > Syllidae > Haplosyllis > Haplosyllis anthogorgicola. Next base: position 2,249 of record JBCAUI010006449.1, read on the forward strand.
CTACAACTTGTTATGAGCAACTTTGTACCAACTCGGCAGAACTTGGCCATACACTTCATATTTAAATGAGCCATGTGTTCTGAGGATGATATAGTGTTTACAACCCCTAGGAGTGAGGTGACCTGTACCCAAGGGGTTAATCAATTTTGTCTCAAAAAGAGGGGGTGCCTCAAATTAGAGAGGGTGCCCCAATTTGGGTAAATACAGTATATGTGCATTAGGGGTGTCAAACTGTGCTGTTCACAGGGACTGGTTAACCATACCTGTTTGACCGGTTAACCGGTCTAGCCTGGTCTTTGGTAGAAGTTCCAAAATATTTGAAAAATTTTCAACAAATTGTAAGGTAATGCTCATAAATATACATGCATACTATGTGACTGAAAAAATTAAATTCTGAGACACATTTTAGGAGCCCTTTCATGAAAGAAAATAGATAATATTTGTAACTGACAAGAACTTTTTGGTCTCATCTCCTGAAATTTAGCACTAAACAGCAGAAAAATAAGTGTATTTAGTAGTTGAAAGTCTGTCAAACAAGCGGCCAGGGTTGACCACGGTCCATGGTTCATCGCCAATTGGGACCAGTTCAAGCAACAGACCGGTTAACCGGTCCAACTCGGTTAACCTTGACACCCCTAATCTGCATGTATTTACGATATATGTATTTAAATTCATATTTTTCTGTCTATGACATTGCGGATCTGACAGTGGGTATTCCAGTTACATCTTGATACAGGAAAAATAGATTTTATTCCAATGAAAATAGCAATAGGGAAGGTTTTCCTTTCTGGATGAAAATGCGGATACATGAATACAATAGTTGCGATAACATAGGTAACGTATCTGTCCAGCGACTATTGATCAAAGCTAAATGACAACACAGGGGAAGTTATCAATAACGAGAAGCCCACCTTCCTATCCACAGCCTCGCAGACTTCCACGTGCCCTATCATTATTTCTGGAAACAAATCGGAGAAAGTTCCCCTGTGATAATTTATGACTGAACCTGCTTTGGGAAACAACATGAATTGTGTCCGACTTTTGCTCGTGAAAAAAACTTAACACAAGTGTGTGGACGGAGAAAGTTTCGTCTGTCTACAATGGTTTATTGAAAAAGAAATCCACCAAAACTCGATATTACAGCCGAGAAAGGTTACTCAGGCCGATTCTTATTCTGGAGGAGAATTTCGATTTTAATTGAAGAATTCCTGGGTCATTGTACAAAAAACTGTTTTCCGCAAAGTTAAATTGAAGTGATCTTTTAAAAAGTTAATTGAGTTAGTCGAATTGAAGCCAGAGGTAAATTGACTACTCGGAGTTGTAGTTGACATTTGAAGATGCCTTTTTATTTTGATGCCTTGCCATTACTTCTGAAATGCCCTTATAATTGAATGAACATACGTTTGATTTATTTCTTTACAGAAGAGACAATTGAATAATTTATCTATCCATGGCCTGATAGGGTGCTCTCGTGATAAATAATACAAGCACTACTCTGGTGTAAACACAGACTTCCCCGTCATCTATCATCTTCATTTCATTTAATCTGAAAATCGCATGATGCAATGAAAAGATTCCCCAATTACCAATCATATTTTATTTCTTTGTGGTCAAATAAGGCACAGTATTATTGGAACATGTACGCGCCGTTAGGATACCTGATACTCTCTATTGAATTGTGGTATTGTTTTTATGCTTCCACTTTTTCATAGTTTGCTTACGTATGTAATTTCTTATGCAAATAGTACACACTTGATTTGCTGCTACAAAATCAAAACTTGAAACAGAGTGTGCATCGCGAAACGGAGCGTAAGAGTTCTTTAAGTTGAAATCCATACTCGACGATTGTCAATACTGAGCATAGACACTGAGATTTGGGTGCAGTTGATGTTATGGTATCATCATCGGCTTCTTACCATCCACGTATGCTGGATTGTAACGTTTCAGTCTTGTCTGCCCGTCAACTCGTCTGTCCATCTGTTTGAACGGCTTGACGTAGAAACTTCATTTTTTGTGGACATCTTCATTATATCTAGGCCAAGTTTGAGCCAAAGTCTTTTAAAGGTCACTTTGAAGATCAAAATTTATTCTTTCTGTAATTTCCAAATCGTTAATTTCTACTGTGGGCCTTCGATCGGAAGGCGTTCTTGTATATTTTATGTTCAAATAATGATCCATTGTATTCCGTTTTTCTTCCTAAAACAGGTGGTAGTGATGGAAGTGAAAGGACTGAAGTCACTCGCGCCAAATAAGATAGTTTACTGTACAATGGAAGTGGAGGGTGGCGAGAAATTACAAACGGACCAGGCCGAGGCTTCAAAACCTACGTGAGTAGTACATGCGCATTATTGTATGAGAAAAGCACTAATCTTATCCGCAGAAACACACGCTTCTTAAAATGGTTACCGATTCCTTGCACAAGCAACGCCCCTAATTTTTATCCTATTATACATAATAGGAGCATGAAAATGATCTTTCAAAAAGATGATTAAAATTGGAGTTGTAAATGAGATCATATTGTATGTACGTATGTATAATTTGTTTTGTTATCAAAATGGCCAGACAAATAAATTACAGTGATAAACTACTACGCATAAAATGATACATCAATGTATTTGTAGATGGGACACACAAGGTGACTTCACGACAACCCACACACTTCCCACTGTAAAGGTGAAGTTGTACACAGAAAGCTCAGGAATGCTCAGTTTAGAAGATAAAGAGCTCGGGAGGGTAAGTAGTTCAGTCTTGATGATGAAACGTTTCGTCTCAAAAACAAAAAATAAGCCCAAAGTGCGCCAACAATAATCAAAAATTGTCTTTAATGCCTCAAGTGAAAACCAAAAACGGTGTACCGTGAATGTTCATTTATTGGTCGATGTGCGCAAATCAAAAGTGCGTCTCCTTGTAAGTATCCGAAGCATTCCTGAAACTAAGTTGCCCGTTATTTTTATGGTGTGTAAACTGAGCAGAGGTGTTCAGCTTAAGTTATTTGTTAGTCTTCCTGAATGTAGAAGTGGACAGAAATGCCTTGAGCGATAGATAAACGAATCGTCGTACCTTTGGATTCTAAGCCTTAACTGTTTTACGGGAATTCATTTGACTGGTTTAGGTTTGAATCATCGCTTTAAAAAGATAAGAACAAAAAGGGGATAAATAAAATTTGTACTAATTCAAAGTCAGTTGCACCGACATAAAAAAAAATCTTGGGAAATTTCCACATGAAAACAAACTATCCATCCATTTTCGCAACGATTATCAAATTTGCCAATTTGCATCGCATAATATAAAGTAACAAAGCTGATCGTAAATGACTTAATGTTGAAATGTATTCAAAAAGAAATGACAGAATGCGCATTAACATATGAAGTTTCAGCTGAAATGTTCTAATTAAATAAAGCAGTCGTTGTACAAACAATGGAATTCTTAATGAGGCAGGTTATTGATGAATTACTGGCTTACCAGTGGGAGGGTTAAGCAAATTTGATATCCTTGAGGGGAAATTGTGTTCTTGCCTTCTCTTCTATGTAAAGAAGGTAAAAAAACGCAAGACGAGAGGAAATTTCGCAATCAATCCAATTAAATAATATAAGGCTTAGTAGCAAATTTGTAAAATGCCGCGTCTGCAGTCGAATAAGATGGATTTACACGCGACAACTTGAGAATGATGGCGCCCCATTGGTGACGCCTGTACTAACTGTAAAATTCGTGATGTTTCATTCAGCGATAAAGGTACAAATTACAATGTCGGCGAAATGCTTTTAGTATTTTAAAACCTCTTTGTGTGACAATGTTGCTGTACCACCAGCTCAGGGTTAGTCGATTTGTAGTACTGAAAAGGTCTTGCCATTTGATATAAACGATGCCCTTCGCTTGTTACTCTCGTCTAAAATATAGGTATACCCTTATTCGTACTGTTACCAATAGCATGCGCATCACTGAGGGAACATTTCTGCAGAATTGATCAGACGAGGCCAATTAACTAATTATCTATGAGGGGCTGGACCGTTTCAAGGTTTTAAATTATTCTGCATGGGATTTTCGGAAGGAAATAAACAAGGCCATTGCATGCTGCACAAGGTTCAGTCTGACTCTAGTATTGAATATTACTTACACTTCGGTTATCGTGAACGCCACTTACACGGCGTCATCACATGTAATAATTGTATTTTTGGTACAGTCCCTTTCCCATTGCCTTACATAATTCCCAGCAGATTGCTTTAAATCGATTAGCTACAAGCTACTAAAGACAACCTTCTCTTTATGGATATAAAGATGGTGCATTTGCCCAAAGTCTGTTTCCGATCAATGTAATCTTAATGTTATTGATCGATATTGAACCGGTTGCAGATCAATAGAAACAAAGATCCCATCATCGCATTCGCTTTGATCATCATCATGTTTGATCGGCCTCCCTTTTGGTTGCTCAATGGGTGGTCTTTAACTCGATATAAATTCACACGGATTCTCCTTTTGGGTTGTATTTATTTAAATCTCAGAATGTGGATACTTTATTCTGAGCAGTTGTTATTTGCAAGTTACAGTAATATACTCCAGCTTTGAAATAGCCATGTTAAATATGTAAATGTCAAGTTTGTGACTTAAGTAGACTGGCATTTTGTGACAGAGAACTCGCACATTTTATACACTTTGGTAACCATATTTGTGCCATGGTCGGAATGTGTACTGTGCATACTGTTCACTGGGTGTACCACAGCTTAACAAATATTAGCGTTACACATGAGAAAGGTTTGGGAAAACACATTTAATTCTCCACAAAATGTAGTTTACTTGTTTCCAAAGTAGCCATGAAGTTGTGATCAGACTGAAGTGCCTGTATTGTTGACGTTCTTCAAACAAAGAGGCAAAATTGTCTGCGTTTATGACCTGCACATGTATTGCTCCTATGGAAAAATCCATACCACAAACGGCATTTATGATCTTTGATTGGTAGATAAACTTTGCAGGAAGCTGAGCAATACTTCTACCATGTATCGAGTTGATTTAGTTGCTCCAGAGCTGTCGGTTCTCATGAAGAAATTTTACTGGGACAAGGCATTGCAGGGAATAAATCAAAGAAAAAATCTTTGAGGCATGGTGGCAAATCTTTGACCTTGTTAATGGGTACGCTTAATATGCACTCCTGTGTCCATAAAGATGATCATTTTAGCATTGTCTTAGATGACTTGATCTTTAATCAAGTCCTGTACGTTCGTGCATTGATTCTCCCGGAGGTCAACAGTTGTAGGGAATATGCAATAATTTATCTTGAGCAGCGGGCCCTTTGCAACAAAGAAAGGAAATGTCACATTCGACAATTGGAACGGCTTGAAAAAAAAAGCGATGGAAGCAGTTTCCTTTACAACTGGAAGAAATGAAGCTGGAAGATCATTAAAAAAAAAAATTAAGAGTGTCGTTTTAAAGTGTGTTTTACCAGCACCAAAACTGTAATTGTAATTGTAAAGTAGCATTAATCTCGTGAAATTTGAACAATGCTTCGCAGGAGTCGCCAGCTCTTTCCATGGAACAAAGCTGGAGTGAATTGAGTATATGTGCCCAGTTATCCAACGAGAAGTGACATTTGGACACGGTAGAATAACTTAATTGACAGAATAATGGGCCAGTGTATGTTAAGCTTTATAAGTAATGACAGCTACCAAATATATCCATATAAACGTGGTAAACTGCGGCATTAGTAGAGGCAAATTAAGCATGTGATTTACCGAGCAACCGTGTTCATCATTTATCAAAGAGGGTTCCCGGGGGATGTGGCCTTGTATGATCAGAGTACGTGTGGGCCTCATACAACAGTGAAATAGCTACAAATAAAGGCAGAAAGCTGTTTTAATGATATAAATCATGGTGATAGTATATTGTCACCGAGTTGGACAGGGCAGTTTCGCCAAACTGTTGTTTGTATAACAAACCGATGGGTCGAAATTTCACTCGTGGCAAGCAATTTAATCCAATTAAATTCTAAATTAATATGAGAAAATATGTAGTCAAAAACTGGAAAAAAAACCAAGTTGTAACAATTGTCAATTGAATTTCAACAGTTGAATTATTAACACTTTATTCCAAAACTAACATTAAAACTTGGTGTCTACAAGACTCACTTTTAACTTAATGCCGCTACAATTACTTGCCCGATTTACTCGATTCATAAATTCTACGATAAAGCTTGAAGCCATGATGATTAGGTAATAATTGATATTGATGCTGAAATCAATCATCTTGCTGTGACGCCATTTAAAAATCAATCTGGACTAACTCTCAAGTCATGTCTGCTGACATAGACTGGGTATTTGTGAGAGAAATTGCTCATTTTTATGGGATCATATTTTAAGTAACCCAAAAAAAACCCGTTATATTTATGTGCCATTTTAGCACCGACTTTAGTTGCCTGAAACAAGAAATAATACAGTCTCTGTGCAAATGTAAGTTGAAATGATACTTCCAACAATATAAGCCGGACAATAAGTTAGAATTGTAAAACCGTTTTTCTCGAGGAGATGTCAATCGGGAAGATGACTTATCATAACCTATCTCGAGGCATAATTACAAATTCCAGTTGGTGTTTTATCACGTATTGTTTGAGCACGTTAAGGAACCTGTCGCCTTATTGAACATGAAATGTTTTAATGTTCCAGAATTTTAAAAGATAGCTGCCGTTTGGCAGACGGATCAATTGTATCTAACAAACACTGAAAGTAAAGAAAGAATAAATGTAAAAATGACAACGTTCAGCCGAGATCCATCGCTTAGCCGAAGTGACCATGTAGTTATTAGAAGAAAAATTTGACATTTCGATGGATTAGATGTAGATTTGACCTAATTACAGATTGTAAAAGTTCCTTTTTGGTTGTTGAATGGGTTCTATCACAGTGATATTGACCATGACCTGGTGACTTCAACTTTAAACTAACAATTATCGTATTTAAGGCTTATCCCCTTTTTTCGGCTGATTTACGGAAATTATTTCAGTCAGTGTTTGCCAAATACGCATCAAAATCCTTAAATTTTTGTTGGTAGCATGTTGTAAAAGTGATTTTAGCATGTCTTTTTCTAAAACACAAGTGATTATCATAACTTTGTTGTTCCTGATGCCTTAAATGACTTTTTTTGCATCCTATGCACACTTAAAGCCTCTAATCGAAGTACAAATGCACAAAACTGACAACGTAACATTTTCCGTAAACTACTCAGAGTAGTCTAGCCACATGACAGAAAGAAGATTTCTGGCCGAGAGAGACGAACACGACGAAGGCATAACCGTGCATCCTACGTTGGCAGTGATAAGTTTTGGAATTGACCGAATTTGGACCAACGAAGGAGGTTTCAAGTGACGTAACCTATTATAGACTGTATTCAGGCCGGATTATTGGATCAAAAATTGACCCATGCTCTCTGAGATAGATGTGTCTGTAAATCTGTGTACTCAGGGAATATGTGGCTTTATTCAAGTAGAAGCAGAACGGGGCAAATGAAGCCTTTCTCTTGACCTCCGTACCTAGACAGACAAGTGGGCACTATGCCTGTCCGTTGAAGTCGAATACAAGGAGCGTTGGTGTATTCAATAGAATAATTCTTCTTTGAAGCGACCGCTAAATTAAATTACCCTTGCAATCAAATGATGACATACATGTCAGATTTAGACTGGGATTTAACAGATCCATCAAGGAATAAATAAACCCAGACCGACGAATAACCGAGGATGCCGCAGGACAGTTATCACGCATCTGCATTTAAATCCCGAATTTCGATTAAAAGACCCAAGGTTGTGTCATGTTTTTTGAATGTGACGCATGTTAATTATGGATCTGCCTTCACTGCCATGTACGCACAATATTATTAGTCTATCACGCTTTGCGTTGATAGACTACTGTAGACGGCAAGGTGGTTTCGCTGCGAGTTCAAAA